>JAZHYW010018844.1:0-237136 GCA_037355805.1 Ixodes ricinus | reverse complement strand
TCTAGGTAGCATGTGAAAGCAAGCGCTAACTGCTTAGGACGCTATTCAATTTGTATCATAACCCTAGGATTGCGATCTATTCTGCGCTGCGAAGTTATGCTGAACATACACGTAAACTGCAATGTTGGAGAAGGCGACAAGGTAGACAGAAATGAACACGAAGTGCATATTAAAGCGCAGACTAACAACTGTTTATCTTTTGTTTCTCATGCTTCTTCCCTTATAACTTGCAGGGCATTGTGCAGGATGCGGCTCCGAATTTCTACTTGGAACTACCAAAATATTAGACAGATCACCAGACAGCACCAGGCGCGAAAACATGAAGGCTTTTTACGTGGCATCATGAAGGCACGCACGTGCGTCAATGAGCCCTCAATAGCTTCAAACCAAAAATAGACAACATTACTAAAAAAAGATCCCACAGTACATGAGGGAAAACAGTAGCTCAAGTGCACCTGAAGCATAGACACACACACCACCGAGATCAAATGTTTACAAATACCAGCAAAGATATTCATCATACCGATTTCACTCGAGGGTTTATTAGGTACATATTCGTTTTTCAAAACTCCGCTATTTCTGTGTTTTCTAAAGTACTGATATCTACAATCGCCCGCGATATCATGAATCATCCAGTAATCAACTTTAAAATTATCAGGAAATGTTTTTTTTTTAACTCGGGTATAGAGGAGAAAGAAGAAACAGAAAAAAACAGTTGTTAATCTGGTCTTTCAAGCGTACCTCGTGTTGTTTTCAGTCGACCATATTGTCTTCTGCAACCTTATAGTTTACGTGTATGTTCAGTGTGACTTAGTAGCGCAGCAAACCTCAAAATGTTAAACCAACTAGCTCAAATTCACGCATTGTATTATAACTAACGTTTTATTATATCTAATCAAATCGTCATCTGAAAAACATGTTACTCTTTTAAAGATGCAAGAAAGGGTGCAAGTTAATACTACCTTTAATTTTTCGGGTACAGCTGGTTCATGCCCTACAAATAAACGTTGCTTTGTATTGGCGGAAATTGAAAAAATTATACTGCCTGTCATGGAATCTGCTACATATAATAGGTAACTTAGTCTCGAAATGCGATTTTATACTTAAAGGGCTAAATGTAAATGATAGCGTGATATATTGTGTAACCACACACGACGTTATTAAAAGTGACCGTCAATATTTGATTTCCCGGCTGCATCCGAACTAATGAAAAGGCGTGGTTTGTCAAACTCGCAATCACCCGGATGAAGGAATTTTGCAAAATGAAGTGTGATCGTTTCTCGGTCACTACATGTCACTCCTAAAAATGAGAATATTTATTCTGACTTGCATATGTTTCTACTTTGACAAGCAGAGTAATGAGGCAACCGCAACATTCTTTTACAGATTTGTGTTGGGTTCTGACCTCCGAGATGGCATTACATTGATGATAAAGGGTATTTTTCAAGTTCGACAAAGTTCGTGACAGTAATATGACGAAAAGTGCAGTTATCGGTGTCATTAACAAAGGGGAACGGAATCACGTGCGTCAGTGCTTCAAATAACAATTATTGCATCACATTAAAGAACATATTGAGGTGATACATCATATAGTAGTTGATAATAGTCTTCTCATCCAAATCTGCCGAAAATAAATATCTAGGTGAGAAAACAATTACACCAAATATTCAATCGGTATAAAAAAATGAAAGACGTTTACTACACTTTGTAAGGCCGAAGCAGAGTGCAGCTCTTGAGGAGGCGGAGTGGAGGGTACGGAGGGAAGGGCATGTCCCTGCTCCCCCTCCGTACCCTCCCTTCCTCCTCTCCCGCTCCTATCCTATTTAGAGGGAAATTTTTCCTAAGTTTAAGACTAAATTTGGCGAAAATTTCTCCGCTAAATTTTGAGGGGAAATGTTCCCGCTCAAGTTAGTGGGAAATCGGTCAACATTTTCCCGATAAATTGATCGGGAAATGTAGCAAAAATTTCGCTACTAAATTTAGCGGGAAAACTGTATTGGTGTTCAGGTCACGTGTCGTCAATTTCTCCGATAAATTTAGCGGGGAATTATTTCCGCTACATGTAGCGGAAGTGTTTTTCGGCTAAAGTTCACGTGACGTCACGTTTCACGGCTCGAGGATGACATTTTTCTGCTAAATTTGGCGAGATGTTTTTCAGCTAAATTTAGCGGAAAATTTTTCTGGGTTCAATGGTGTCACGTGTGACGTCATGAGGGTAAAAGTTTTCAGCTAAATTTCGCATGCACTTTTCCTGCTAAATTTCGCGAGAAATCTTACTCCTCGTTAGGTCACACATGACATCACATGTGAAGTCACGTGTAACATCATTATGAGAAACATCTGGTAATGCAACGCGCGGTTATGCCAACGACGATGGTGACGCCCCCTCAACCCGGAGACGGGCTCCTAAGAGCTGCGGTCTAAAATGAAGCTAGTGTTCTTTTTTGACACTTGTATGTGACTACAGTTATTTCGCAAATATAATTTTGTTTTTCATTTTCTCTATCTGTAGAGCATAATAAGTTTTAAAAAACATCCCGTGAGGCAAGATTTTAAGGTCACTATAGGACATGCATAATCAAGAGCCGCACATATAAACAAAACGAAAACAGAGTCAATTTTTAGAATGTGATGAAATGTGAAACACAGTTGTTCGCAGCCGAACATCTTCTTGGCCTAATTGTCGAGTGAATGTTTGTTGCTACAAGCATTGTATTTAACAATGAAATATTGTGTAATATCTCTTGAACGTTTGTCTTTATTTAAAAGTTTCGATATTAAGGTCTGAGCTGGTGTAAACAAGAAACCACTGGACACAATCTGGAAAATTAGTAATCTGAGTGCCGAGGTTTTTAATTTTGCACATATTAAAATGGGAGGGGTTGTTGAAGAGTTTGAAACAGATCACTGAGTTATGAAGTGAGATTTTGAGAAGGTTGATATTGTTTTTCTCTTTGAACCTGTGATTAATACGATGAAAATACATAATAATCTTGAACTGTACCAAGCTTAAACTTCAAGTATGCATTTAAAAGTTGAGATTAAGCGTGAGATTACTTGCTATAGTCACTGGGCGTGTTTACCCCTTGTAAGCGAATTCGTTAATTATTTTGAGCATTTGAAGTCGATTAAACTAACAGGAGCACTGCACTAATACACCTTTGTTAAGCAAAATCTAAAGATAATTCAGATTGCATTAGTGTCACAGATGTCTAAATTAATCAAAACATTATTTTAAGTGAAGGTTTCAATATGTCATAAAACATCCAGAAACGTTGCGTGGGGTATATAAATGACAAAACCGCGCACAATAAGTTTTCTAGGCGCCAGATATTTCGAAACACAGTTGGCAAATCACCTAGAGAAAAGCACTTAAAGCGCTTTTTCTAACTCTGTTTAATGTCAGTTTTTCGTTTTCTATATGCTCAACACACAAAATACTAGTATTGAAATAAACGCACCACGAAATAAACTTTACGATTTACGATGTAATGCAGCGTGACACCTAAAATTTCGGTCATGCGTAAATAAAGCGCACACGTTTCGGAACTTCCAACTGACAGCATAGATTCGGTGTTGTTACCATCTCTGCAAAAATGGTCTGGCACGTTCCGCCGGCGCGAGTTCCAAACTCTAGTGAGCTCGTCATTTCTCAACACACGTCGTCTCGAAATGCGCCGAGATCCCGCAAAAAACAACGCCGATAAATCCGAGTCGGTTATATGAAGAAGCTTACTGCCCACGCCATACGTTTTCACGCAGCGCTCGCGCGATGTGGCAACAGCGCAGATTCGTAACAGTGGGGAAAGAAAAGAAAAACTCCCATTCACGCATAAATCACCGAGGCACTCCCAATGCCCTTTTTATTGCCGGGTCTTTTCTTCTTTTACGTTCGCATTATTCCTCCTTCTGTCGTATCCCCGTTTTTGTCGGAGCGAGGAGCGTCGAAAAATGAGACCAGGGACCGTGCCGTACGTCGCAAGTCGGCGAGGGGTTCTTCGCAGTTTTCCAAAGTTCCGCGCCCCTGCGTATGCGTTTGGTTTCGCTTCCTGCTTTGGCTATTTCGGTTCGTTGTTTGTTAGTTGCCTTGTGCGTTTTATTGTGGGCTTTTTGTTCTTTTTGTTTGAGGACCTTGGTGAAAAACCCATCACGAGAGTGCAGGGCGTCAAGACCTCTATGTTGTATACCATCGTTCTATAAAAACAAAAACAAAATGTTTTTGTTTTCGGCCTTTATGAGTTTTCTGAAGGCTGCGGTGTAGCGGCCAACAGTTTGACCCTGGTGCTTTTCCCCGGTTCCCGGCAGCGCAAACACGTGGCGTGTCATTGACATTGCGGGGAAACGTCGGAACAGCACTAAACTAAGCTTTTTTGCGTCTTTTTTTTTTTTTTTTTTGGGGGGGGGGGGAGGGTGGGCAGGGATGTGCGTTTTTGGTTTTCTAGGTTTCATTCTTTTAAAGAAACGTTGTACCTATAAAAGGCGCAGACGCAGGACAATCCGAAGCATACTTTTATATCCCTGATTTTATGCGGTTCTGGTATTCGAAACTTCTTACGCGGTGTGAGACGGCCCTTGGCGGTAACAACTTCAAGTCACGTGCTCACGTTTTCAGTACATCAGTGAATAAAAGCGGGCTTTCCAACGCGAGTTTTTCTTGATTTCGGTAGTGGAAGAAACATTTGCCTTTTCTTGTTACACAGTGTGTTCCTTCTTAAGCTTAACATATTTTTAAATAAAAAGTCGTAAAAGATACACTAATGAGGTATCAGCAGGCAAGTTATACGGCCAGGCCGGAGGAGGGGGGGGGGAGCATGGGGGCTAATTGTCGCAATAAGTCGAAAAAAATTAACTAAAATGTATTAATTAACTTTTTAATTAGTGAAAATAGATATAGGGCTTCGTTAGAAAGTTGCTTGGTGACACCGAAAGTCACTAATTAGTAATTAAAAAAAATACACTGAACACGTGGGAAGCGCGGCAGTGCGCTAAGGTTTCCAACCGTGCAGTAAGCACAATTCTGGGCTGAAAAAACGTACGTGATAATAGACAGAAAAGCCGCACAAGCGCTTAATCGCACCGGGCTTTCACCGTGGTTCCCACGCGCTCCAAATCTTTCTATCAGATAGGTTTAGCGGTTTTCGATGATGCTCAACAGGTTTCTGATTAGAACCATATGTTTATTTTTAATAAAATGAAACCATTAATTAACCCATTTAGTTAATTAACCCACTGATCGCTACGACGGGTTCCTTAAAAATCTAATTACATGGACATACGCATTGTTGAATCTACAAGGCACCGTCATTCTATGTGCATAAGAGAGCCGTCTGTTAGAAACGAGTGCTTCAAGTATAGTTTTTTTCCTAGAGCGATTACGGAGTGGAATGCTCTGCCAAGTAGCACTGTCACCCTAACCTCAGTTAATGAGTTTGTTAAAAACGTCGAGAGCATAGTACTTTACCACACGTCGTAAGTGTTGAACAATCACGATGCTTATCTAGTGTTCTACTCCCACCCTCAGAGTCCATCCCATCATTTTTTCACTTGTTATGTTGGCGTTAATTCGCATAAGTACTTGAGCACTTCGAATGCTGTGTCATTGCCTGTCTTGTCACCAAGTCATATAATGGCAGCATCTTTTTTCCTCGTGCTTTTTGTCGCAGCATGTATTAGTAATATCTGCCTCCGTTCTTCTTTTTCTTTTAATTGTGTATTGTTGTGTGCAGGCATGTGAATTACTGCATTGTATTACCCACTCCTGTAAAAGCCCTGTCAAGGGATGACAGTATCAGTAAATAAATAAAAATAAAAAGTCCCCCTGGCCGTAGAACTCACCTGCACAAACTACATTGTTGTAGCTCTCCTGTGTTTTTTGGATCAATATGTTTTGCATAAAAATAAACACCCTGTATATAGCAAATATATGCAATCCTTGGGATATACGTTTAAACATTTATGTGTGTGTTCTGATAAAAACAAAATTGAACTTTTATGGAACTTGAGCGACAAGTTATCTTCCAAGTTACCTTCTCTAAGAATCTTTATTCAGGTATGTCATGACATTGAATCCGAATTTAGAAATATAATCTAAATATATACTGCGTGTTTGTTTCATCATAAACATATTTTCTCAAAAAAGCCGTGAAAGATACACAAATGTCGTCTGTGCAAGATGATTTTAATACGTCGCTTCAAGGGTACGTTTTCTGTTTATTCTCGAGCAATTGACGTATACAAGCTCCAAAACCAGGAGATACATTAAAGGGATACTGAATCGAAACTTAAAATATACGTCTCACGTTCAGAGATAAGTTAAACATGACCAACGCTATCTGGTAATGACAATCGCACGCTTGTATTTCAAACAGATGGTTGTATTTTTCGTCCTAAATGTTCGATTTTCGCGAGCGCTTCAAAATCAGCCATCGAAGAGCGCGGTGCTCCTCAGGATATCCGTCGCTCGTGCGACTTACCCGCGACGCAAGGACGTTTATATAGAGCGGGATCCGGCATGACGTCATTCCCAGCGGCGCCGGAAAAAGAACCCGATCCCAGACTGCCTCGCGCACAGACGCGCTCTCATCCAAACTAAGTTCAACCAAGCTCCTATCGTCTTCTCTCCGCTCGGTCGATAGGCTTAGGCTACGTCTGCTCCGTGCCCGCGGTCTGCTTCGTCTGGTCGCTGTCACGGCTGGCTTTCGATTCGATCGGCGCACCAAATGATGTTTCCGTAGGAACCCGCATTCTCATCACGGCGGAATGAAACCAACACCTTCTGGAAGCGGGGTTTGTACGGCTTTTTCAACCCGCGGTGATATTTTCAGCGTTCGTCCGTACGACGACTGGCCCGCGATCGCTTCTCAAAGCTGCGCTATGACGACTCGTTCTAGACGACGCTCCAAGCGCGGTTTCGAGAGCGTCCGCTACACAGCGACCTCCTGCTGACCAGGCAAGTGTTGGGCTCAAAATATCGCCTGTTAGACGCCGATTCAGTAGACGTCGCCATGAAATTATGGGGCAACAACAGGGTTGCCAGGGAAATGCCATGGCAAAGAGGGTTGTTTGCCCCGAAAATCAACGGCAGCACCCATTGCCGAGCTCCCCATTGGTTGAGAAGAGTTCGTGGCTGCGACTGCTTCAGTTGCACGTCGCTCCGTGCATTGGACATAGGGACACCACCTCCTGCCCATTATAACTAGGGTTCCGCGTTTTCGGTATTTATTTTTCTTGAGATTCGGGGGTTATTTATCGGTGTTTATTTTTTCTCTTGAAATCGGTGTTTTCCGGTGTTTAATTTCAATGCTGGAAAGAAATCGGTGATTATCGGGGCTTGTGTTGCAAAGTGACTGCATAATTACTAGAAAAACCACGGCACACCTCACATTACACACGTTTATTGTACATACACCAAATACGTCACACAATGCACATACATATGGAAATAACAGAAACCGTGACGCTTTTAGAAGCATGATATCAAAACTTAAGCTTAATGAAAAAAATTGACATGTACATTGTCAGAGACTTGTCAGTCCTCGCCAGTCTTGCGTTTCTCCGCAAACCTGGTGATTGACGGGGCAAGTGTCATCTCAGCTGAGCGATCCTGTATCAATCGAATAAGAGCACGAAAATCAATTAGTTTAAGATACATTACTATCTTTAATATTTAGGTCACACTTGCGACCATGCTAGTCTTTCGCGCAACTGGATAAAGAGATGGCGAGTGGAGATATTTGACATGAGTGGGACATACCTGGTTCTGTCCGGAGATTCTTCAACTGTGGATGTCGAGAAGATTTGAAATGCTTGTTCAGACGACTACTGATATGATGAGGGTCATCAGAAATGCTCAGCCGGCAGCACTTGCAAACAAGGAGCTTTATCGCAAACTCACACAAAACCTCGAAATCGTCAAATTCTTGAACGCAGTCCTCCATCGCTTTCCGTTTTCTACCTATACCAACAGGCACGCGAAACTCTTCCGAGCAGTGACTACGAAGTGGGCTGGCGTTGGCCTTCCGCACGCCCAGGAAAAGAGGACACAAACCGTGGACCCTATTGCCCTCCCCCTTCCCCCGCCCCTCTTCGCCTTTAATCCTTTCTCCCATACACCAGGAAACCTATGCCTGGACAAAAGGCTTGAAAACCGTTGTGCTAAAAGAGATAAGAGAAGGGAACGGGGCAATAAACATGGTTTCAAAAGAAAGGGACGACCACAAGGACAGTTCAGTGGGACTGTGTTCCGGGTCAACGAAAAAAGAAAGCGGGCTAGAAGATTCTTTCAGCAAAGCTACCATTTTTTCCGCTGCTTGAATTCGGTGTTTTTCGGTTTTTACCGATTCAGAAAAAAACTCCTCGGGGTTAATTATCGGTATTTATCGGTATATACCAAAAACTCGGAACCCTAGTTATAACCTCCTTGCCGCAACGTCATCGTCTTCCCTATGGCCAAACGTACATAGTTGCGACCGTTGACGCTATGTTGCGTTAACGCGTTACTACCTCGCTTAGTCAGAGTGCCCAAGGGCGGTAACATATCTCCGTAGATTGCGGAGCCGGTGGAGTCGTGCGCGTTATGACGACAAGTAGTGCTGCTACTCCACAACTTTGCCGATATGGCGACATCGGCAACGTCGGTTCGGGCGCGAGCTCTTTGCTCTTTGGACGAGACGACATCGTCGCGAGGTGCCTAAAGTACCTCTGCTTTTTTCGCACGAGGGGAGAAGCAGGTAGATATCATACCTCATGTTGTTTAAGATGACGGCAGGATCATCTGTGACATTGGGAGGGCGAGGAAATTGCTGCTTACTTGATCTACCGCCGTCTGATCGCAACGGCCAGACTTGACGAGGGCGTCCGCTTCACGAATAAATAAATATCGCTTTGAAGGCGCCATTACAGTTGCTTCATTTATGAAGTCGACCAGGGAAGCAGGCAGGGTGTGGTGACGCATCACGTCGGGGCATTGATATTGGTGTGACTGCAGCATTGTCATGCCACCTCAAAAATACGCCTACACCACGACGATTTTGCGATATTCCTTGTCTCAAGGGTGACCACTATACGAACAAATGCATAGACGTAGAGGAAGCTCGCGCTGGCCTTTATGGGACGCAATTTTGCAAGCGAAGGCACAGATCACAAAGAGCACGACTCTATAACTCCAACATCGTCACGCAAAAACTACCACGAAAAAACGTTTGCATTGCCATGATTTCGCGGCGCGACTTGTTTCAATGGCGAACACAAAACGAACAAAGAAAAGCGATATACACAGCTTTCGTCGGCCTCGTCCAACAAGGCTTACGCGATCGACCAGGCGGGGGCCTTTCGCACGTCGACGGCGTGCTACCTCGCACAAAGCTGATACTAAAAGAGCTCTGCGACGTAAACCCGGGGCGCTTCGGCAGGTAGACGTGTCTCGGTGAGAACGACGTTAAAAGGAGTGAGTGCCATGTTGAAAAAAACCCCGATCTCCGTGACGTCAAATAATGAGTGTAAGCGATTGGCTGGCGGAATGAATCCAAGGCGGCCAACTGTGCTTTGGCTTTCTTCACGAAACCTTGGTATATGGCATGCAAGTTCGTCTGCTGCTTGCGCACCTCGTGCGTTTGTTTGCCCACCAAAACCGTCCATGTGCTCTTTCAACATTTTTCCGTTGTCCTCCACCAATGACAACACGAGCTTAGCCGCCTCGTAATCACGCCTACCCTGCGTGTTTTCAATGTTGATATTTGAACGGCGTGTCCCTCCTTGTATTCCGATGCGCCAAAGATGCATTTCGGAACACTTGCTCGCCGTATTAAGCTTTCTCCTGGGTAATCTATAGTAGTGAGCGTACTATCCGTATGGTGGCGGTGCCGTCGGAGGCCGATTTCGCCACGACATTCCATTGAAGCTTCGTAACCAACAACGAGGTGGTTTTGGTTGCCGTTTAATTCAGTCTAAAATATGTTTTCCTGCTTTTTTCAATGAAATAGGTATGGATGTTTTTGGGGCTCTACTGCTATCTACATTATGTTGAATCAAAATAATGAGCTCTAGATCTTCGTTTCCGTACCCTTTAAGACTGAAGTTCAGGCTAGTTAGTGGAACGTACTTTGAAATGTTGTGAACAGCGCACACAAAAGTACACGACCAGAGAAAGGAGCACACACACAGCGCTGGCTTGCAAGTGAAATGTAAAATTCGCAATTTTCTTGTGTATATACGGCAGAAAACGGGATACATTTGAACATCTCGATAGCGCCTCTTCTACTTATCTAAATACACAAATTGACTCCCTTCAAAACATTACCAATGACTGAACACTTACATAGTTTCTTTCAACTGTGCGATTGATTCACATTGTATTGTTTTCTCTAGTTATTGTATTGGTGCCTGGTCATCTTGGTGTTGACCGACACAATTGTGGTTGTGACTCGGATAGGTAAGTGAGAGTAAACAATTATATTCGATTGACACTGTGAGCAGTGAACTGAAAAAATAATCGAAGATGAAGCGATTGCATGGTTGAATTCACTCTGTTGATTTATCTAATTAAGTGCGGGTTCCTTTAGCAAAATGTTCAAAAGAATTTTAGGCATTTTTTATGTATATGGGATTCTGGTATATACGAGGTAAAGTCAGTAAGTCACAGAATTATATAGAATGTCCGATATAGGTATTGACTAACTTCCCGAATATGTGACCAAGGGGCAACACAGACCAGCTTCATGATATTCGTTTCGCAGTGGCTAGGCAACAGCCGCACGCATGCACAGCAAAGTTTCGAAATTGCGACTCTGCTCCACAAGTGCACGCTACCAGAGGAGCGTGATGCTGTGCATTTTTCGTGGGCAAAAGGGCACCTTAAATAAGTTATTTACAAGGAAATGATTCATGTTTACGGTGAGAAGAAATTATCGCGTAACGCAGTGCTTAATTTGGTTGATAAAGTCTCCCAAGGGCGCTCAAATGTTGACGAAAGTTGGAATAGTCTTTGAGATTGCGACAAAACCAACAGTGCGGCGGATGAAAGAAATGATAGGAATCGACAGGGGTAATAATAAACAAATGGAATAAGTATGCCCATGTTGGGGCAGAATATGTCAAGAAATAAAACGGTGTCTCAATATAATATTCCGCATTTTAATAGCCTTCTTTATATACTTATTGACTTTCCTTCTGTATTAGAGATTTGACAGTACATGCTTCAGTATCAAGGCAGTGCTGCCAGTGTGATTCTTTCTTTTGTAGTCGTATTTTGTGTCCCCAATGCCCATTATTTCCATTCAGCAATAATATAAAATAATATCCCAAGAAAATAAAAATTGTTATATAATACCACTTACGTCACTTGAAATGTATGCAATCAATCAAGAAGTAAAATTGCCGTTCTTTCAGATATATTACCTGTTTCTAACAGGCGCTTGGGTTCAATTCGACCTCGGCTGTTTCAAGACTAAAAGAAAACGAAATAACCTAACTTGTTATATTCTAAGAATCAAAACTGACGAAGTTTTCCCTCGGCGACCAAATTAAATAAATTAAAAGAAAATTACGACGATCATTAGCTATAAGAATTATCCGGTACCTTGTTAATTGTGCAAATAGCACAATTATCTTTAAAACAGAAATAACAATGGAATTACTAAACCCTCGAATATGAACCATATTGCTAGAGCGAGCGTTCAAGCAGCGTAACGCAAGTACGTTCCATTTACGTGAGAAATACTATTATTTATATATTTATTTCAGGTTACCCCGCGAAAACAAAAATACAGTACACATGTATCAAAACAGAAAACAAAAACACGCCAGCACGCAGTTAAATAAAGCTCTAAACAATTGGCCCAAATAAGAACATGAGCCATTTTGGTGGCTAAGTATTCAGTGATATAATATTTATAATATAATAGGAGAAACACACTAACAATAAGAACTGACGCTTATACATGTTTTCTATTGCATGCATTATTTCAAAGAAAACTTATTTCTAAGAAAAATAAATGCAGATTCTGGCATGAGAGGTCAAGCCTGAAAAAGGAGTGCTGAACTCAAAAAACAATTTCGTGCATTAAAGTTGCGAATACATATATCATCAATTTTTCGGTCCTTGTGCTTCATTTTAGCGTTGCCTTCAAATAAAACCCTCTTATTTGCGTCTGTCGTTTACTGTATTAATGGTAGAATATGGGATAAAATCAATCAATCAATCAATCAATTTTTCGTATGCTTTATTTTGCTCACAAATCAGAGAAACTAAAAAGATGTCAGTTGACAAAAAACACGACTAATACATTTTCCTGAACTTTTCAAAATGAGTGGAAGAGTCCAGGTCAGAATTACTAAGCAATTCGCACTTAAAGTGCACGATTCTAAGTCAAATGGCCAAAGAGAAACTAATGGATCTATTTTGTCGCCAGAGAGCACGGAACGAGGTCCTACTAAGTAACACGGTGTAGTCACTGATCCCGTTGAGTACATTAAAGGGAAACATCATCTTGCAAACAAGACCTCTGTCTAAAAGAAATAATAATCATAATAATATTGTGAGGCGGTTGTAATTAAGTCGCGCCACTGCTCGCAATAATTATCATAACAATATGAATATTTATTTTGGGCACGTCACTGGCAACATTAAAATACAACGCGAAACAATCATAAACTCACACAAATAACTCAATATACTACTTCCAAGAACAATACTAACTTAAAATTTCAATATTATGAGGTAGGCACAAAAAAGATCCTGCAATATGTTCACTAATAAGGAGATTGACTTATTCAATAATCTTCGAATTAAAAAATAGAATTCTTACAGTTGATTTAAGGCGGCAGGAAAGGCAATTCATGTAAGTATTGAAGGAGCCTTTTTGATAAATAATAATGTAAGAGATAAGATAAAAGAAATATAGCTACGCTGCGAATGTCTGTCTAACAATATGGTTCCGCATAAATTATACTGTGCTCTGTTACTTTCCTCTGCAGTGGTAATGCTACCAATACCACCTCTAATTATTGGGGATTCAGGCAGTTAATCAAACCTGAGTAAATCTTCATTATTTTGTTTTATTACTAGACGTTACCGAATCTGGCCAGTCTAGCGTGAAGGGTAACCCGTGATCTTCAACGAGCATTTCGCCAAGGTGAACGTACGAAAATGTGCATTCTAGTGTAATTTTATTTTGCATCATACCCAGGTAACACGCCAGAGAAACGCCTTGGCCAAGATTGTGGCAAAGATAAGGGCGTAACTTTGCCTCAGTTATGTTTTGCTCCATGGCGCATGTCAGTGTCATACTACGGTGCATAACTATAGCCCTAGATGGGCGATACTAGGGCATGCCAAAGTTTGGCTTTTCCCTGGTCCGTCACAGGAGTGCCAAACTTAATGCCACACTGGAGCCGTAACTGCCAAAGTAATGCCTACTTCGGGAATTTCGGACATGCCAAAGTTCGGCTTTTCTGTAGTCGGCCACATGAGTGCCAAAGTACATGCCATACTTGAGCCAAAACTGCCAAAGTAAATACTTATTTAGGGTTCCGAAGATGCCTAAGTTTGTCTTTTCTCTGGTCCGCCACAGGAGTGGCAATGTAAGTGCCAGACATGAGCCACAACTCCCAAAGTAAATCCTAATTTAAGGATTCGTGGCTTGCCAATGTTTGGCTTTTCTCTGGCTAGACTACGGAGTGCCAAATATCTCCCGAAAGTGGCAAAGAAACCCGGAGGCGTGCCGAAGATTGGCATTTCTCTGGTGTGCCATAAAAGTGTTCTTTCACGCGCTCCAGAACAAAATTAAATTCTATAAGCGTTCGAAACACACTGGTCAGATTTCATCATCTCCTTTCTCAAACAGCACTGCGATATTTGGCAGTGCCGTGCCGGTACCGGCCGAAAATCGGTTCAAATATCGCCACAATCTCCTGATATGCACCAGTGCTTGAGATCCGGTAGGTATTGCCGTAACGTTGTTTTGCCCCGTCCTAGTGTTGGCGCATTATTGTGCGATTACTCTACGACGCGTATGTGCCGTATTGGCCGGACGTCGTGTAGATCTGTGTTGTTTAGGCCACTGTATATCAATTTCAGCATATCGATCACACTCCCGGACGAACAAAATTGTCTTCGATGGCTCCCAGAAGTTGATTTCACCGCTATCATTACACACAGTTTACTCTCGACACATTTACGGAAGTTACACTTTTCTGTAAACAGAAAATCAAAGTAATAAATATAATTAACAATGTTTTAATGCCAAACAAAACTCATAAATTAAAACACGAAAAACAGTGGTGATTGAGAGGGAAGCAGGACTACTACCAGAATCATGCTTTCAGTGTACTTACAAATACAAGAGCGATATCAAATAATCCTTGATAGATGAGCAAACCGACTTGGGCAGCACAGAGCAACATAAACACAAAGATAAGGAAGAACGTTTCCCGCAATCAAATAAAACCTAGTCATCGGCGAAAAGCAGGTTTTTTATTCAAGCGTGTCCAACAAACACAGCACAAGAATTCCAGGGACTGCGACGAAAAAACCGCCCGTACAGAAACATTGTCATGGACGTATTCCGGCCGTTCACCATGAAAAGCCACGGCCGCGTCTGCAACGCACGAAATCAACAGAACACTAAAGAGCGCATTTCGGAAACTGGACCTGTGTGGCCCGCCTATTTCTATAACTTGGCAAACGGCGAAGACGACAGACCCAGTGATCCCACCAGCGCGACAGAGAGAGTCACG
Source organism: Ixodes ricinus (assembly GCA_037355805.1). Taxonomy (NCBI): domain Eukaryota; kingdom Metazoa; phylum Arthropoda; class Arachnida; order Ixodida; family Ixodidae; genus Ixodes; species Ixodes ricinus. Next base: position 222,403 of record JAZHYW010018844.1, on the reverse strand, counting down.
TGACAAATTTTGGTCGAAGCGTTTTTGTCCGACGCGTCCTACGGAGAGAGGTGACGCATTTCACTCCACCCCTCTGATTTGCTTAAAGCGGCCGTCGCATTTGCTCACGCCAGACGAAGACACAACAGCAAGTGGGGAGACTTAAGAAAATGCGAAGTGGGTAGGTGGTTGAACTATGCAGCTAAGCTCGCTCTGCATTTTTGACTGAAAGAGAAGACAAAGGTAGGTAGTGTTTCGTAGCAGAGGCTTGGAATGTCTCCCATCGCTTAGGGAGAGATGGGAGTGAAGAATTGTTAGAGAAAGGAGTACCTGGGTTGATGCTGTCAAAGAGCATCAAATGAACGCTGAAAAAATCATCGCCGCCAGGATTTCATCTTAGTTCACTCGAGTAGAGAAGAGAGTGCGCAACCACAGATCCAGGGTCGCTTGCGCTTTTTGTTATCGCTAGGCTTTCACAGTCTTCGATCATAATTCAAGACACGTACAGAGCTACGCTCGCTTTTGCAATGCGCAGCCTAGTAATGGTGTCTGTTAAGGAGACGTGTGTAAGTTCTGTTAAGGAATCAGTCTCGCGCAGAGCTTGCTCGATGGCAGCAGTTGCGGTAACGTCGAACCAGTGTCACGGCGCGTCCTTGAATCGGCGTCTGTTCCTACGCCCGAGTGACAACAATCCGGCGCTATCTGCGTTTGCAAATCACCGTTGCCTGGTCCAGCCGCGGCGAAACACATTTAGCGCACCTTTTGTCTGGAGAAATCAAGAAACACCCGAAATAAAATTACAGGTTGCGAGCAGAATTAATATTGATTTTTATTTAATTAGGTTGCAGATCACCCGCGTACAACCGATACCTCATCAGCCGAAGCCTACAGGCACTAAACCTAGCTCTGGCATTTGTTTTGTCTTTGTCCCATAGCTGCCAGGTGATAGCCGAACTATCAGAAAGCAAAGCCTAACTCTGCCACTTGTTTTGACGATTTGGGCACAAAGGTGCCAGAAGACAGTCGAACTACCAGGCTGTCAAGCCTATCTCTGGCATTGGTTGTGTCGATTTTGGCCCAAAGAGGACAGATAACAGCGGAACTACCAGGAAGTGAAGTCTTACTCTGGCACTTCTTCCGCGAATTAGGGCCAAAATACTCTGACGTTTGCCAAAGATGGTCAGATTTGACTTCACCTTTGTTTCTATTCGCTTTTCAAGCCTAAAAGTCCCAGACATTTGGCTAAGTTTGGCCCATAGTTCTGTGGTACCTGGAAAACCTCCGAGGGCTTAGCTCACTGTTCCTTTGTTCGACCCGCGAGCAATTATTTGGTGTACAGAAAAGAGAGTACATTTAACACTCGGACACCTTTAAATTTTCAATGTAGACATGTGCATCTACTTGACTAATAATAGCAGAGCCTTTCAGACAATGAGTATCCTTATTTTCTCAACTAACACGGCGTCGGACAAAGAAAAGGTAGCTTGACAGAGAAGAAAACGTGGTAGACAAAAGGATAGGAAGAAGAAAGCAATCATCGAAAGTGTGGTGGGAGACTAAGGCCCATTGCTTTACAATGAAGAGCACGGCTTCTAGGGAGTACAATATACTGTCTGGCCTGATAACAAAGAAACAGTCGTCTCCACCTACGAGAAAGGCATGTTTTTCAGAGTAGAATGATTAGCTCCCTAGAATCATTACGCCACTGGGAAAACTGTGGCGGACATCGAGGAAGTGGGAAAGGAATTACTTTGGGAAATAAAAGGAAGATTACCGTATTTTCGGTCTAAAGACCGCAGACCATATATACCTGACATTTTAAATTTTACGCGGTGCGAACTATGCAGGTATTTTGTATTTCAAGATCGTTCATTAAGACGAGAACCTGACGGATTAAGCGAATAAAAGAGCATGTTAATGATGATTTACGTATCATGCAAGCTTCTTCGTGTGCTAAGAACGCAGATATTGGTCAAGATGTGCCATGTATGAGATCATTTTCATGTTGACCAAGCCTCAGGTGCTGATTATGCACGGGGTGAGGACTATTTAAGCAAAACTATTATTCTTGACCGCGAATTTGCCCCCGTAAACTATAAACCGGGTGCGGACTATAGTCAGGAAAAAGCCAGCACCCGGATAAATACGATGGTGGGCGAATAATCAACTGTGAAGCTCACTTGAGCAATGCGCATTCCTGGGCACAATTCAAGCCCGTCCTTCGAGCTTCTTGGCTTTATCTTTTGCTGACTGCAGTGTCAATTGTTTATTTTTAGCGCTAATATTTTCTTTCTACAGCCTTTACGATCAAGCAAATATATAGCAGAATGAATCTTGCTGCCTCTAACCAGTTTTGAGCTACACATTTGATTGTGCCTCACATGACACCATGGAAATCAGAGACACTAGCTATTGTATTTGGCTTCTACATTCAATTTGTTATCTTAGTCCGACACCACGCTACGCTATGAACCGATACAGCCAATCGCGTAGCTCGAAAATTACGTTGTATCTTGCTCGTCGTCCTTGAGTGCCTGCCATCAATGACGAAACCAATCACGCAAAATGAAGCAAGATGGTGAAAAATTCACTCTGCGCGATTATTTATTTATTTATTTATTTATTTCATAATACTATCAGTCCCCAGCGGGGACTATGATAGAGTGGGTACAAAAAACAATAGACAATGTAATACACATGCAGAACACAATGACAAAAATTGAAGGACTATACGACAGCTAATACTCTTATCAAAAGGCACAAAAGTAGTAGTATGGAACTTACAAAGACTACGAGCGCCGTGACTGTGCGTTCTTGGCGCTGCTATGAATGTCTCCATTTAATTGTTGCGTCGGCTATGGTAAGACTTAGCGCGAAACAAAAGTATAGATGACAGAGATGTCCACAATAAATATGTAGTTGTCTCAGTACTTTGTGATATCACCATTCATCATTTATTAGAACACGAAATTCATATACAATCATCTTCTACGGTCCCTGCTTAGAAGAATTTGAAGTTGTAACATGCTATTTCATAAGTGTGATGCTCCAGATGGGGCTGTGTTATTTTTTATATACCTTGTTTCACCGATGTGTAGGCTTAGCTTTATGAGTATCTATGCTAGCACCAATTTAAATTGTTTCTAGGGTGTGTTCGCTCAAAACAAAAATATGTAGTGGTATCAGTATACTTAGCATATGTAGCAACATATGCGCGAATTTTACACGAGGGGAAGCGCATGCAGTAACGTTCAGAAGCAAAATGTTCTTAATTCTATTTTCTTCAAAATAAGGGACCCTAGGTGCTTTGCACACGGGGAGAGGAGTGTCAAAACGTTGTATGAGGAACGAAAACAAGATTTGAATTATCGATTTTTAGAGCATGTCTTTGTACAGCACAAATAAAACCAACAAAACATTATTACCAAAAACTGAAAAAAATGATAAAGTTTACGTGTAAGTGCAACTGCAAATAATCATGTTAGTTGCGTTATATCTATAGTGTAATTAAATTGCGTCGTAATGCTGCGAGGGAGATCATTCTTATTAGTTATTTTAAATATCAAAATGGACTTAAGAAGTCAGATGACTGCAATGATAATATGGTTGAATGTTATCGATGTTATCAATGTGAGAAAAATAAGATTGCGAAGATAGAATCAAAGTCTCCATTCATGGTTATGATATCGCATTTTATTAAACATATGCAAAGGAGAAGATTTATTTCTTGACTAGTGCGCTGTCTTTGTTAATGATCTAATTTATAGTTGCAAGGGGACAAGGGGAAAGACATATAGTGAAATAGCGATCTGAACAGCACAATGTATGCTAGTATGCTTACTGAAAATGGTACAAGCTTTAGGCTACGTCAAAGATCTCCAGGAGAACAGTTAGTGTTGGATAGAAAGGGTGTCATTAACACATTGTACAATAGGTCAACAAATAAACGAATTTCAACGTGTCACTGGACAATATCCGTGTAAATAAGAAACATTTATGTGCGCGTAAAAGAAGCAACTTGCGATGTATAGGAGCTGCTCCTCGTAGGCCACTTTTTCACTAGTCATCTACAGTAATGCCTCGTTAACTCGAACACGGCTATCTCGAAATAGTGGTTAAGTCGTAAAATTTCCTTGTCATGGAATGAGCTCCCATAGGCACAATGCATTTTGTCCTTGCTTATCTCGAAAGGTTTTCAGGATGGACTTCGGATATCTCGAAATCTCGTCAACGAAAATTAAAAAAAACCACAATAAACAACAAAAACTGCCGCAAAAAATGTTTGGAGTAGCCAATGGCAAGCCGGGATGCCTGTCGTTCGGTGCCCTTTTTCCCTCGAGCGTTTTGTTCCGCTCTGTCTTTCGTTTTCTCTTTGCTTCTGGGTTCTTCCGTTTCCCTTCCAGGTCCGGTCGTCGTCGTCAGTCTCGTGTTTCCCAGAGCTGTCTCGTTCCTTTCGGGTGTTGCTGCTTTTTGTTGCTTGTAGCCAATTTTTTTGTGTGTGTTTCGATCGTCCCGCGACGCCATACGAGCAAGGGTCAAGTGTTCAATTTTGTTATCGGTTGTTAATTATCTGACGTTGTGGGCGCGTGACTCGATTGACCGTCCTAACAGTGCAAATTATTGACGCTTGAGAGAAAAGTTGCTCTCATCAGAGTAGTTGATGTTGCCGCGATTGTTAGAAGTTTTATTTAGAACATCGCATGATCAGAGGTAAAAAATTCCGGTACTTTGCTTATCTCGAAATTTCGCTTATCTCGAATTTTTTTCGCGGTTTTTATGACATCGAGTTAACGAGGTATTACTGTATAAGGGTAGAGTTAATTTGTAGATATAAGTGACTCACCAGTTTAGATAAAACTCGATAAATCACGCACTAATAAAAATTTAATACAAAATTTAATCGGATTCGGGAGGTGGATGTTTACGAATATTAGAAAAAGCAGTGTCCAGTTTTTGGAAATACAGGATGAGAAAGTACAATGTAAATACAAGGAATAGTTCTTTTCAGCGTACTTATTATGATCAATTAGAGATTGTGCAATATAACTGAGAAGAAAAAAATGTACGTTTGATTTTACCGAAGTTTAAATAATCCAAACCATCTAATAGCGATTATATTAAAAGAAAGATATGAAACAGAGATATCTCGAGAAGCTTTAACACAAAGGTTGTAGTTGCAGAAGAATTTTTACTTCAGAGAATTTACAGTATAATGCTACCTAGCCGCCCGTAGAAATTGATTTGTGGAAGTTACTTTGCCTTTTGTAAAGATATTTGTTTGAGTGGGTGTTATATGCTGGGGCGTCAAACTGTTTCTTCTTTCATCTTCGTTTGGTCGCCTCAAGTATGCCACATATCAACCACATATATTACAAATTCATAATCTCATACACAATTATAATTAAGCTTTTTATATATATATTAACATTATCGAGCGAAGAGTGCGCCTTACACTTCACGCAACCTGCCAGGATTGTGAAGAATATTTATTTTTTGAAATGACTCACTTTGAATGATTTACAGGTCATTGGAATTTGTGCACTGCGAAAGGAAACACAAAAGAAAAATATGCTTAAAATCCAATTGAGGTGACTATTTTTGGTATCAATGAACTTAGTGCAAATAATGCATCATTGCATGCATGAGTATATATGGTAAACCGGGAGTGTTTTCATTTCAAACACATATAACTAAATGCCTCTTTATTAGCCGACTTTTACTAATCTTTTTTTATATGTTATGTCGAAGAGTTATCAAGCATAGTTTGAGTGAAATCACCTTATTCGCGTTACAAATTTAACTCAGTAGATGGGAGTGTTGCAGAACTATCACGATTAAAACTCTAGAATCCACTCGGGAGAGCACCCTTGACCACTCAGAATAAAGTTTTATATGCTTATCGCCTAACACATCTATACTGCTCTTACCGTAATAAGGTTATAAACTGGGCGAGTTGGTAAGCGTTGAACACGACGAAAAATCCTTGTCTCTTTGAGCGTGATTTTTTATCATGCTCTTGTAGTAACTTTCCCTGTAATACCTTTATCATTTTCTTTATGTTTATAACTTTAATATCAAAGGAACGTGATAATAATATTTGTATCACCTTTCTTTGCACGATTATTTAAAACAAAACTGAATTTTACAAAAAAACGTGATATCGATTGTAATACCCTTTCTTCCAATTAAATGTTTTGCCCATAGATGACGACGTGACGAAGGGTCTATGAAAACGCTTGCTCCGACTTCAGCAAGACGGCTTAACTCTTGGCACACAACCCTCTAAAAGAGAACCTATATAGGGCAGGCCTTTTCCAAGTTGACGTAAAGAATAAGGGGGAGGGGGGTCATAAGCCCCACGGTCCAACATATCACCGAACAACGTGACAAGTGGCGAAATCACCAGGCATCGCCTACACTCAAGGGACAGCGGGTAACACGTACCGCTTCACTTTCGCAACGGTTATTTTCACAGAGAGAGTGCTTCAACTAGAAATGCTTCGGCAAAAGAGGTACAAAACACCTGAAGATTGCTCTAAGCGACGTCCCTGGAGAAAAGGGTCTTCTCCTTGCGTCGATTAGCTCTTAAAGCGTGGAAAGGGTAACGACAACAAAGAAGGCAAGGAAACAAGGACAGCGTAGAGATGCATCCCATCAGGGTGGAGGCAACGGGAAAGGGGTCGAGTCAAAACGAAGTGCGTGGGTGAGTAGGAAAAGACGTGGGAAAGAAGCCGGGATTTTAGCTCTCCTTAATGCGCTCAGAATCGTCATTAAGGGTGCGCCTTTAAATATGCAGCAAGAAGGAGTCTAATTCTCCCGTACCGGTGGGCCCAATTAAAGTTTCTTCGCCGACGTCTTGGGCTTTCAACGCGGTGCAAACTGTCGGGCACTTTGAAGCTTGGCTCTGGTTGCATGAGGCTCGTTTTTGTTTGACTATCTCAGATACTGTCGAGTTTGCCGCTGGGCGACGCGGGACTTGGGAGCCATGGCATAGGAAGGTGAATTTTCCGATCTCGATAGTGTCTCTAGATCAGCTTAAATTAAAACTTGCCCAGAACACTCATGAATCTTGAATTGAAGACTCCAGCCTGCAGCTGGCGTATGAGTGGCTGTTAGTGTGGCTGTCATTCTCCTTCAATCTCGGTGACACATCCGTGCGTGCGCTCAAGGATTCGGGAGTCTAACCCAACGGAAGGGGAGGCAGAGGGAGGGCGACAGTGTTTGTGACAAACGTTTATTCTAGAAGGCTTCTTTGTACGCCCCATTTTATATGGTTATATATTTTGAAGCGTTTTTTCGGTAAAAGACCTGTAGCAGTTATTGAGCGAAACTCAACAATTAATATTTTACACTACAATTTTAGGCACCTCGGATGTTGTCCAGCTAGTTTTACAGGTTCTGTGAGCAGGATGTGCGCGTTTATAATATCACTAAACAATCTCGTATTTAATATGTCGAATTTTTGCACATTTGTTGGGATTATTATGAAATCTTTTGTGCGCCCCATTGAATGCCTTTATATTGGTGTTTTGAGAAATGTAAGAATTTTTTTATACATTTGTGTACCACTTCGATCTTTTTTTATATGGTGCCTATATGTCCACCGAAGAAGCTTAAACAATGTTATTATCGATATTTTAAGGTACAGAAACGTACTGTTTCTAGGTTTTGAGAAAATTATGTTTGTCTTGGAAACGTCGGCTGTAAAAATAAATTATGCTTTATTTTTATCGTCTAACGCCCTGCATTTTTGGGCTGCCTCCTCTTAGCTAGAACATGCTAGAGCACGCAAGATGCAATGCAAGCGTATTGTTCAAGTTATTATTATGTTTTCTCTATTGTTTTATGACAGAGACACGAAAGGTCTGGATGAAGTTGAGAGACAACATTGAGGAAGGAAAAGTATAAACCAGCAATCACTCTTGCAATAATTGAACAGCTTAATTGTTGGTGCACGCGACAGTAACGTTTTAATGATGCGGATCTAAATAGGCTTGAGACAAAAAATAATAACCCGTGGCAACCAATTAATCTAAAAAAGCAAGCTAAAAGCCTGGATCATATCCGGTAGAGCGAAATATTCATTAGAAGACCTCGTTCAAAGATATTTGTAAACTTAAACAAATTACTTAATCTACTCGAATGGTTTTAAAAGTCCACCCCAAACGTGCGTTAAGTGAGTTTGGCCGACGAAGACCTTTCATCTATAGTTGTCGGCTGCTGAAAATACAAATATTGCGACTTGAACAAGAACCGGGACGGAAACTATGACAAGGCAGAAACGTAGACGGAAATAACTAGTGAAGCCGGATTTGTTCCATATTACCCTAGCAGGGGTGCGGGCGTTAATGTATGTTAATGACTATGACAAAGACAAGTCTACATGTATAGGCGAAGCAGAGAGAGAAGAGACGCGATGCGAAGGACAAAACCTCTTTTTAGTCAATCTAGAACGTTTCAGGATATTTAGTGCGATCTTACTGAGTATGTCATAATGCATGTATATTTTAATTTACTTAGACAAATACTACAGTTCATTTAAAGTATGATTCGGAAAGAGTACAAACACAAAAAATAAAGCGTACTACATAGAAGAAATACACGGCTATACAATGTAAGCTGAAGCAAAAACACCGAGAACAAATCAAGCATACAGGAAAACAAAAGAAAAAATGGAAACAAAATCAACTTTCAAGCAGCACAAGGCTACATCATACGCATGAAAGCAACGCGATTAAAACTGTGTGCAGGTTTACAAAAGTCTGTACTGAAGGGAAGTATGGAAACGAAAAAACTAAAATAAACAGAACTACTGCGCAATGCAGCAAGGCGTTCAAGACTTTGAATTAGGTTATTATCATTGAACATTTCAAGCAGTAAGACATTTCGTGCGGGAACTGTGTGAGCAAAAAGTTCACATTTAAAGGCGTTATTGCGAAAACAGTAGGAGGTTAAGAAAAACTGATTTATATCTCGCGTTGTAAATAAAACTAAATTATAAGCTACTGCAAATGACAGTCGTGATTTTTCGATGACGTTAAAAAATTTTAGAGCGTAGGAATGTGCAAAAAGGCGCATCACATGCGCCTTGTTTTGCTCATTGATATATACATATATATATATATATATACAGGGTGTTTTTTTTAAATCTTAACAGAATTTTTTTAAAAACCATGAAAGCTAGATTAATGCGGTCTGCGCAGGTAAGTTATACGGCCAGGGGGACAAAATACAGGAGGCTAATGGTAACGATCAGTCGGCTAATTAGTTAAAATTCGTTAATGAACTTTTCAATTAATGAAAATAGACATATAGTTCCAATTAGAAACTTGCTGAGCATCGTCGAAAACCACTAAATCTGTCATTTTTATAACGACTTTGAACGCGTGAGAAGCGTAGTACTGCACTAAAGTTAGCACTCGTGGAGCACGTACAAAGCTAGCGGTTGCGATAAGGCGCCCGCGCAAATTTTCCGTCTCTTATCTAGCCCCAGCCTTGTACCTGCTCCACGAGCGGTAACTTTAGTGCACTACTACGCTTCTCACGCGTTCCAAAGTCGTTATGAAAATTACTCATTTAGTGGTTTTCGATGACGCTGAGCAAGTTTCTAATTGGAACTATATGTCTATTTTCATTAATAAAATAGGTAATTAAAGAATTTTAACTAAATAGCCGACTGATCGTTACGATTAGCCTCCTATATTATGTCCCCTGGCCGTATATCTCACCTGCGCGGACCCGCATCTAACTAGCTTTCATGGTTTGTTTTAAAAATTCTGTTAGCTAAAAAAAAAAAAACACCCTGTATATATATATATATATATATATATATATATATATATATATATATATTATTTCATCGGGGCCTTGAATATGCCATAATACAGAGTTCCACCTTAACTGCCTTTAAACTCCTAATTATTATAAGATGTTCTCATTAGTCTCTATGATATCGGCGCGTAGTCAATTCTAAGAATAAATAAATACAAAAATATAGTATCACTGTTTCATCGTGGTAAACCGTTACTTCTCAAGCACGACTTCTAAATCTTTCGTGAAAAAACCGCAAAGTTCAGTAACCGCCTTCCCCGTCTGCCCCCCCCCCACAAAAAAAAAAGTACATTGAATAAAAAATATTACAGGCCAGAGCAAATAGGAGCATGTCTAAAGTGAAGATGAAGAACAGATACCGAAAGAAACCAAGATGGGAACGTAAAAACACCACAAAATGCAATGTATGAGAAAAAAAGGCTTGCGTGGGAGGAGACACTCGCAGGCTCTGCAAGAACTGGTCTTTTGTGTTCAGTCTCCGAACACTGACGACAAGAAGGGAAAGTTGGCGACGCACGAAAGAGCAAAGATCTGGAGAAAAAAAGAAGAAATAGCGAAAGGACCACATGGAAGCAATCCCTTTGTAGGACGTGGGGTGAGCTTGAAAAGGGGTCTGGGAGGGGCTCGTTTTCTTTTGGAAAACCAATCGCCACCGTCATCATCGTCAGCCGTGTCATCATCGGTGTTGGTTTCGTCCGCTCGATGAAAAAGTCCCGGACCGCTCGATCGTTTTTCTGGAGCTCCCGAGTTCTTTTCTTGATCGTGGCAGGACACTCTATATCCGCGCGATTTGTTTTGCCTTGTTAGTTAAAGCGGTTGTCACCTTCTGTCGTCGCCATCCTGTGTGAGATACTTTTTTTCTAAGCTGGACGAAGGAGGAAACAGAGTTGGTGGAAGGATTCTATGCGTTTTCTTCTCTTTGACCTCCCGGCGAATGTGGTATCGTTATCGTTGGTAAAGAGTCACCGAATCTGGGGATATTTCTTGAGGATACACGGACATCAGGCTTCCTATTCAACCCGTTCGTCGTATGTGATGTGGTATATCGAACCCTGGTTTTTGTGCGCTGTTTTGTGGAATATTTATGTTTACTAGAATCGCGCGCTGAATAGTCGGGAGACTTCGGATGTGCTAACCACGTCTTCAATTTTCCTTTCACCCTTCTTGCGTTTCAAAATGATCATTGAATACCCCTTTCTACCTTCGTGAATAACGCAGCAGAGCCGAAAAGGCAAGCCTCACACGTTGAGCTTGTCTTCTACCCTCGCTAGCTTGGCAACGCAATAGTAATTCAAAGAAACTGGCTTGAGTTTCTAGAGTTTACTATGCATCTTTTCAATGCGAAACAGCATATGCTACATTGTTTGCTCCGTGTGCTGGCCGCTGTGCTTGTTTAGGTATGGCAGCTTATGTTTTAAAACCAATATATTTAATTAGAAGTGATTAAATCAAAGATTGCATGACTTCGGTTACTATATTGGGATGCAAGAGTTGATTTGAACTTCTCTATTCAAGAAACCCTTCGGACGTGTTGCGTATATTTGAATAATGCTGTAGGTTCGGGGGGGGGGGGGTAAAGCTCCTGGATGCACAAGACTGGAGCAACGTCTCCATGAATGTGGCTTATGGTGAATTCCGCAAGCAAATCTCGAGCGCTCCAAAAGCGCTCCATGAGGAGACGCGCATATTCCGCTCGCAGATCCGGCTCGAATTGATCATCTTCCACTCGTAGATCGCTGGCAGCGCCCGCTCCATGGAGCGCCTCGAACAACGCCGAACTTGATCCGCGGGATTTCAGAGATCTTGGCGGAAGTTGACAGAGCGCGCTACGTCATTTCATTGAACTCGGCGGTGGCACATGCGCGACGAAATCGGTTGGCCAACCGGCCGCGCCGTCGACGGCGCCGAGTCGGTCGAGCTGGATCTGCTCGGATGCGTCGGTTATTTTAAGCGTGATTGTGACGGCTCGAACGCCTCTACCTCGCGTAGATAAGGAATGCAAAGCCGGGACTGGAGCTTGGCAAATCGCAAACCCTGACATCTGTGATCGTGAGAGGAAGAACGAGAAAAATAACGACAGAAAGTCGGAAGGAGGCAGACGCAAGGTTATGCCTGTTCATTTTGCCGCCAATGATTGTTTACTTTTTTACACTGCGTGCCGCCCGCTTTTTCTCGTGAAATAAAGCAAGAACAGATTAGGCAACGAATGTGCAAGCGATGGCTTGTTACCGCTGTGTTCATTAAAGCCTCACCGGAAATCTAAACTTCACCGATGGAAATCGCTGTGCGTGCCCTGCAGCTTCGAGGTGGCCGAAAGGTATGTGACTGCGCCGAACGCGGACGTCTTCCACGTTATTTTTGACATGTGCTCCGTGGTACATACAATTTCGCCCGGCCTGTGTGGCGTGTTTTTTCTGCAGATAAGCAGTGACAGTTGTCACTGGTCTTGGGAAAGATGAGTCGGCTGAGGCATTGTTGGGCTTGTCAAGTTTGAGTAGAGGCCATTTTCAATTGCCGAGGGAGGAGCGGGGGGGGGGGGGGGTCGCAGTTTTCTTCCAAACAAGCCCGAGTTTTTTCACCATCATAAGTGAGCGGAATATAGCTGAGCTGCTCACTGAGCGCTTGCGAAATACGACTTGCGTGACTAGGGCAGTCTTATGAAACTTCGGCCCAAGCACAAGCAATGCCGAGAGCTCCGAGCATTGCATCGTACCGCAGAACGAGCAGCTCACCTCGGTGCCGTGTTTTTTCTGCGCCGGAACCCTTCAGCCTAGGGGTCTGGCTGTGGTTGGCGAGGCTTGGCAAAGCGAAGCGCGGTGACGCTTTTAGAGCGGTTGGAAACAATTTCGCTTGCCAGCGCGTGCGCACGCATGTCGCATCTGATCCAGAGTGGCCCGCGAACACGGCCCGGAGCCATAAATAATTGGGTTTTCAGGATTATTTTTCCCTGTAACTTCTTGCACAGCATCGAAGGCTGCGGGAACGATCTTTACGATCGCCGAAAGAGTCGAAGGGCCTCCACGTGCGAAGCACCGGAAAACGTGCTCACGTGGTGTGGCTGGTGCCGGAAACGCAGCTTTATTGGGATCGTCCGGTGAATACCGGAACTTGCTAAGATCTTGTGATCATTACCTGGAGGGGCCTAATGATCAATATAGGCCATTTTCATTATATTAAAGGACATCCCAATTTAGTGCAATCAATAACGGATAATTATACGAAGCTCCATGCCGAATTTCGCAAGTATTAACAGATGCTCTACCATGCCTGATGCGACGTCACACCAGGTTTGCAAGTGTCAGATCCTAAGCTTCCTCCCACCGTGGGAACACAGTGCTCCCGACGCACCGCAGCGTTTCATTTCACTCGCAACTGTAAATCTCGCACAGAAGTGTAGAGCGTCACAACCTCACGATGAGAGTCCCCATTTATTCACAACACATTTTTTAGCGCAGCAACGAGAGCGAACCACGTCGTAGCGCTCGCGCGGACGACAAAATTTGAAAAAATTGTCAAGGTGCAGGCGAGCTGGTGTATGTTGATCATGATGTTTTAAAATCCTGAGACTGGGAAGGAAAATGAAGAGAAATTGTAAGACAGAAAAAAGGGGACAGGGCAAACGTCTCAAACTCAGCTAAAAAATTTTATTCCGTTCACAGCTTTTATAGCCATCTCCCAAGGTCACCGTCACCTCTCACCGATACATTTCTCCCTTTCCACAAAGACCTTCTAAACCGCAAGAGTAAACCATTGCACTCTGTACCTTCCCAGTCTCAGGATTTTAAAACATCATGATCAAAATTTGAAAGGCGCTTCAGTCCGGCGCGGTCTTTGCGTTATGTTACCAAGTTCAGAGCCTCCGCTGCCCTGAAGGTGGAAGAAGAAAGCGCCGTTTATGCACGTTTGGTTTAAAATGCAAATACTCGTCCGTGGAAGCATACAAAATTCCGCTTTGTCGTGGAAGATGCTCTTACAGTCATTGACAACGAGGTTAAAATGTTTTTTTTAATACAAAATTTGACCTGACAATCCCTTTTACCTTTGAGCTTTCACACGGCGTGGTGCCACCTTCGCGTAGTGCTTGGTGCATATTAATTAAACGTTTTCGCTTCGGATTCATTCGAAGATCGATTGGAGTCGATGCGCTGAACTTGCATTCATGAAACACGGTTTGCGTGCTTGCCGAGGCGCATTTCAAGGAGTAAAGTAGTTAATCATAAAAAGATAACAATTTAAGGTCGTACTTTTTATCTATAATTAAAGACTGGTCTAAACTTAAGTAGGATCTAATGGTATCAGCGGATTCATCTTTATCCGTCGTTCCTGGCTTTGGAAATAGAAAAAGCTAACGTAAAAACAACAGTATATATAAATTTAAAATAGTTTTGTGAGTATAGTTAAAAATGACGCAGACAATAACATTTAAAAAAATCTATGACATACAAAGCAATTTCACGAGTTTCCCAACATAAACTTTTTGCATGGTTCCAGTTTTGGTTCGATAAATTCTTTAGTAGAAGGAAGCAATATTTTTTGGGCCTATATAGTTTAATTTTTGTTGCAGTGTGAAATTAATATATTGTCACATAAATTGCTGTTGCTGACAATTGCGATCTTTATTTTCTTATTCATGTCACTTTGATTGAGCTACCGAAAATGATTTACTATTTTATTAATAACTCTTTCCTTTCTATATTAGTTTGAAAGCTTAGTACGGTTACGAACTGAGTATCAAAATGCTGTCTATCAAGGAAACATTCATAGTGAATATCCTACAGCATTCACGACTTAATGTGTCTAATTTAAAATGTCCAAAATATATAGTTAAAAAGCTTCATCCCGAAAACACTTAAGAAAATATATATTTGTTTAGAAAATTTACGCAACAGATTGGGTTTATATTTCTCTTTTTACAAAGCGTTTTGAGAGCGCCCTAGGACAGCCTGAAAAGAAACTGAAGTTTTAGGCTCAATGCAAGACTGAATATCGAACTTTCAAAGTGTACTTATAAAGCTTTCAGCATATTTTCGCGCTTTGTAACAAAGATACGAAAAATGAAGCTCTCGAAGTATATCGAACATGAATTATGCAAATACAGCATCTATGTGTCTCGGCGAGAAACGTCAGCTTCCTGCTGCTTCTGCGGCCCGATAATTATGTATTCAAGACTTTGATATTTCTTTACGTTTTCACTTTTGTCTTTCATCTTTTGTTGCCCTAGAATATTCCATCGATTTTGGAGGAATTCGTTTCACACATTTTTTTTAACTTTGGTAGAGCTCGAAGAAAACATACGAAATAACCGAGGCAAGTTCTAGACCTGCACCTCAAAAATGCATGTGCCCTCTGAACCTCAAAGCAGACTTTCATAATATCTGGCAAGATTGTAGTCTAACATTCTAAAATGCCTGTGTCATCTCAAAATAAGCAGCGCTTGCAGGAAATACACAAATTATACAGCGAGTTCAAGACGCATAATCTAAAAAGACTGTTCAGTTTTAACCTTAGCAGCTCTTACCTTAGCAGCCTAGCAGTTTTAACCTTAGCAGAAAAATACCAAATATCCAGACTGTACTGAACCTACATTCCAAAAATGCCTGTGCCTTTAGAAACATAGCAGAGCTTAGAGGAAACATACAAAATAGCCGGGACAGTTCTAGGCCTACTATATGAAAATGCATTTAAGCTGTCTAAGCATTATCAGGTCTTCAAGGTAATATGCAAAATATCCGTCCACTTCTAGACCCAAATACTAAGGATATTTTTTCCCTTGAACCATAGAAGCGTTGGGAAGAAGCATACAATGTATCCAGACAGTTTTAAACCCCTTTTTTAAAAATGACTGTACTATTTGAAACATAGTACCACTTGGAGGAAACACAAAATAGCCAGCCGAGTTCAATAACCGCAATCGTAAAATTTCAATCCTGTCTGAAACTTACCCGCGCTTGAGGAAAATATTGCGAATATCCGGAGAGCCATAGACCAGAACTTTCAAAAGGCCTGTTCCCATATGAACGCGCCGCAACGCTTGAAGGAATCATGCTAAATACACCGAAAGTTCTACACCTATATTCTAAAAATCCCTCTGTCGTCTGCAAGTCTTGGAGGATACAAGAAAGCCGGCCAGACAATACCCACAATCTAGAAGTGCCTATGCTATCTGAACCTTCTCGGCGTTTGAAGAAAATTTACATACTATACGGCCAGTTCTAGATCTGCACTAAAAATGCATGTACCTTTTCAATCTTAGCAGGTTAAGTTTAGACTGAAGTAACATATTAGGCCAGTTCTAGTGACACACCCTAAAATGACTGCGTCAGTAATGTTCGGCTTTGTAATTCCACGTGCAATCACTCAGCCCATGAAAACAGCTCAGTAAACAACGAGGCCAAGGTAATTTTACCTGTGAACCGTCCGCACTGTGACACCGGGCATACCATCATGTAAAATTAATATCTAGTATAATGTTAAGTAGAAAAAGAATTATATAACTTAAATTTCCCTTGAAATAAAAAAAACACTCAGATAAGGGACGCAGTAAGGCAGCTTTTTTAAAGAAATCAAAATAGCAATACATTTGTGTGTGACAAATAAACGTTATAGGGTACCTGTAGTTTTTACACACCTGCTTAAAACGTTCGCAAATTTTATGCAATCATTATGCGTGTTTATAACAAAACCACTTACTCTAATACGGCACCAAGAAATTATAATAAAAAAAAACAATTATGGCATCTTTTTAATATGAACTCTATTTTCCAGGAAGTTCGTGACCTATAATATACCGCGACCTTATATAAAGACAGATCAAAAGTCCAAGCAGCGTATTTGCTCTTGAATGCATTATACTGACGTCAATAAATATTTGTTTGTTTCTCGAACATGCTACTTTTACGCAAATTATGGAGTCGGTCACTCGCTGCGATGATCGGAACACATTCAACGAACAACACTGCCTGAGAGTCGACTTTTTTAACGATATCATAAAATAAAAAATTGCCATGACACTTCATATGTTCAGTTATCTTCGCAAATTGTGTCTTAAGAACATGATTTCCATGCGTATTTCTTTTTGACAAAACCAGTCCATCGAATAGCTTCCAAGAAAACCAAGCACGTAAAAATAATTTCAGCTCATTTTTTTCTTTTTTTTCTCTTTGCAAATTTTAAAGAAAAATGTTGATAAATATTTCCTCTCTTTTCTTATGACAAAAGACAGTTGTGTTTATATTGAGCGGTGTACTACTGAGATTTCTGTGTAAAAAGTGTAAGGTGGAGCCTCATTTAAACATTTCAAGCGCCAAATCCGGATATTGAACACTCTTTAAACCTAATTTTGAGTGATTGAATGAACCTTCGAATTTAAAAAAAGGTTTAAAAAAGAGGTTGTGCAGAATTAGTATGAAATAAAAATAAATATTTAGCTAATTGTACAGCATAGCGCACTAACAGTATACATTTTAAATATATAGATGGCATCTTATTGAGAGATTTCATACCTACCATATGTCACACACTTCTCTGCCAGGTGGCGCAGGCTACTTTTCAATATTTGCTCATACCCATAATAGTCGAAATTTAGTCCAATTTTTGTTTCGAACTTTGCAGTAAAAGTTTGGAAATAGTCGAACCTGGTCGACCTAAATCCTCGGCAGGTTCTAGAGATACCTATAGCCCCTGCGAGAATGAGAACGACAGGGCGTGTCTTTTGAATGTCCATCACATGGCGGAAGGCATGAACTCCATTCCTTCCGTCATGCTTTGCCAACGCACGGGACACCGAAGAGTTGTTAAAAGAATAAGAATCGCACTGACTGCGAGACAACGGTTGTCACTTTGTCATGGAATATAGATGCAACAAACTATAATCCACTGTTTAGAGAAACGTAAATTTTAAAACGTGGTCTCTCGCCACACTCTTAACAGCCCCCTATCTCTGTAACGTTAACATTTTAATTTATCAATGTACCTTTTTTATCAATGGCTTTAACAAACAAGGCAACTTACCCCGCTTCTTTCAACAGGCGCATCGCCACCGGGACAAGGACCACGGTTTGTGAGTGAACCTTCGGCAGAATCCACTTCGACAACAGCACGGGTGCTGCCTTGTTTTGTGGCGCCAGAGGGCATCCGACCCCAACGATTCAGTGGGTTACCCTAGACATCGAAGGAGGCTCGCCGTCGGGATCGGTGATGGACCTGCCGGGACTCCGGAGAACGCAGTCCGACGGCACGCTTGTCTTCGAGCCCTTCCGCGCCGAACAGTACAGGCAGGACGTGCACAACGCAGTGTACAGGTGTACGGCATCCAACAGGTTCGGCGTCGTCGGGAGCAGGGATGTCCATGTCCGCGCCGGTGAGTTCCACCTGCACCCTTCTGGTACGCTGCCTGGGGTGCTTGTTCAAGTGGTGGTCCCTCAATATTAGCCTGGTAACGCAATACTTGTCTCCTACTGTTGCTTGTCACAATGCTGGCGGGGTAGGCTGCGGAGGTCTATTTGAGAGGTGCCTGCTCTCGTGTAGGTGGCCATACAGTCAAACATTTTATGAAAGATTAAGGTCAGATATTGGAACGCCGCGATCGCGCCGAGCCCTCACGTCGGCTCGCCTTTCTTGCCAGCATTTCTGTAACCAACCGCAAGGTCGGCGACATCGGGCAGCGTGGGGTGCCGGCTCATGTGGGTACAATTCGATGCCACGTCGGTACCACTTTTGATGCATGGAGCGATATGACTGTAAACACAGACGTCAAAAACCCCGTTTTAGGTACCATAGTGTAGGCTCTTACACATCTCGTGCATAGAACGCGCTTTCTACAAGTGGCAACCCACGACTTCACATGAGCGGCATGCCTTGTTGTAGGATGCTGTAATTCTGGCAGTTGGTGGTAGAATTTCGGCAAAAAGTACAGCTAACGCGAATGTTCCTGTTTCCAATGTGTCTTACTATTTAGCTCCAGAAGCTTCAGTGGATGGCAAAAGCTGGAGAAGTTGAACTGCATTGATTGAAAAATCGAACGTGTTCGAATGTTTTCAAGGTGAAAAGTTGGTTGAATCAAGTGAATCTTCGACCTTTTAATTGAAAATTAAATTGGTTTTAATTCTTCGACCATAAGGTCGAAGATTTTATATTTTGGTTGTCTACGACCAACATTTTACAACACCCTTAATTGTGACTAGGTCTGTCGTAAACTTCTGGCGAAACATACTGTCAACTGGTTCGTGGAATATTCCAACCTTATAAAATATTTGACGTGGTTCAACATCTAAAACACTGACCTAGACTTCAACACGAAACTACAACATGTTGATGAAAATAAACTTATGCGGCCGTTTCTTCTAGATTTAAAAGAATACTTACCAATTCTTTATACATATTTAAATCAAGTACATAATCTGCTAATTATTTAGTCAGTCTTTTTTTATTGCACGCCTCTTTCATTAAGCGGTGTCAGCTTGTTTTCAACTTCCGTGCAGTCATACAATGGTATGATTTTAATCTTACTGTTTTCAAACTCTGCGGTTAAATTAAAAAAAAAAAAGGAAAGTGAACCGACTCTAATTTAGATTACGGCAGTTTCGGGATATTGTTTGTAACATTTAGACCTATGTAACTTTAAATGTTTAAGGCAGCGTTGTGCGATACAAAAACGGAAGCGCAGAGCGTATAATGAAATTTTACTCTATATATATATATATATATATATATATATATATATATATATATATATATGTATACTTCAGAAGCCTCATTTTGAGAGAACTGGAAGCGATTTTTAGGTGGAGAGTAAAGTCTGCATATTAATCATGTCTGAAAACCCAGGGCCTGTTCTCCGATATTGTGATTCAGTCTGGGTGTTATTTTTTTCAACCGAGGAGCAGCAAATGTTGTAAAGTATGAAACAACAGACCTTAGGAATTGTTTTCATAGTTTTGAGTGTTTCGCTGTCAAACAACTGAAACACAGTAAACCAAGAATAGAGAAACCCTTCCTTTGTATGTCAATTGCTTGCTATATCACTGTCACTCTCATGAATCGATATTCATGGGTTTGTGAGAAAACTAGTTCTGTGGAAACACTTATGCAGAAACGAACTTTGCGCAGAAAGTGAGGTCTCACATTAAAACTTCCCCATTGTTGGCATAGAAGTGAGAAAACTAGTTCTGTGGAAACACTTATGCAGAAACGAACTTCCCGCAGAAGGTGAGGTCTCACATTAAAATTTCCCCATTGTTGGCATAGAAGTCAATATTTCGATTACAGGGAAAAACGAAAATGTGACATTTTTTTTGTTCTTAAACACGACAAATGCCCGAATACCAACCCTGTCAGGCTGTGCGCATGACGGCAAAGTGGATTCCCGTAATTCTCCCGTCTCTCTAGTCCCTCAGTTTTGCTGTTTTTTTGTTTTTTTTTCATTATTGATTCGACTTTTCGGAATCGAAATACAAATCTGGTTTCTAAAGCGCGCGTGTGCTGCACTGGAGAAGATTACATTTTAAAGGCAAAGGAGGGCGCTGTTCGGGAGCACAGAAAAAGAAAGATCGCGCAGACGGGTATCGCCCTACACGATGGGACCATCCGACCCGGCATCGCTGATGTTACCCAACCACTCAATTGTTTCGCCCAATTCCTGAGCGTCATAAATAATAATATCGATTGCCCGCCGTGCTGCATCCCATGTCTGTAGATCCTCGGGCTGTACCTCTTTTCCAATTTCGCCCGGGGATCGTGCTTGCTACTCCATTTATTTATCTTCCACGGCAAACACACTTACCCCTAAAGTGAACGGGTGCTTTCTTTGTTTCTTTTCTTCCTAACATCTGGAGATTACTATCACTCAAAGATATGTTTCGTGTTCGAGATCGGGGTGTGGACATTACGCGTCTATGTGCGTTCATAATGTCTAAAGTTTACATTAAGGAGAGGACGAAGTGTAAGTTTGCGATGCATTGTTTGATTTGGAAGCATAGTAGCCGTGACTCTCAGATGCATCTGTCACCGGGAAAATGAGATTCGTTGCGCACGGCACGTCTCCTCAACCGAACGGCACTTCCTCGAACCGCTTGCGTGTTTCGGATTTATCTGCCCCGCTATCTTCGAAACTGCATGCTCGGAGATAATGGAATGCCAATTGGATGCAACGTTCCTGGAGTCCCTGGTTCACGGAATAGTTTTTAATGCACTGTATGCATTTTAAGAGAATCGCTCCCATGTTGAAAAGTAATACACTAAAAGTATACTAATCTCGTCCTTTATAAACCGCATTGTAATGTCCATTTAAAATCCATTTTCAGTTTACGAATAGTATTTTATAAAATGCATTGATTGGCTCAACGCGCGGACCCAACCTCTCAATTGCCAAATCCAGTAAGAGTGTAAAAATACTAAATTTCAAATATTCCAAGTCTGCCAAAACCTACTTTAAGTTTACGTCTCGGTTTTATAACAGTAAAAATTAGTATATTTTTGTACGTATTGCTTTTTACCAAGTGCTTAATCTCAAAAATGGGTTCGTCCATCCGCGCGCACACCCCGTGGTGATGAGGCGGTAGGACATGTCAGTGATGCCGGTTTGTATAGAATGTCCAAAGAAGCATACAAATGCACACGAGGATAGCCTCCTCTATACGGAGAAAGCCTGGCACTTCGCGAAAAAAGTGGCCGCCGAAAGTACGAGAGGAGGGGCGGGGAATCGGGAGCGGAGGGAAGCTTGACTGCTAGCGCCACACAAGAGCAAGCGGCCAAATGCAGAAACAGTCTTTTTTTTTCCTCTTTTTTTTTGGAATTGCGGAGAAGAGAAATCTAACGTCAACCCTTTCCCTTCGCCGTCCCTGCGTCCGCATCTCCGCAGCGGTCCCGGTCGTAGCTTTCGTTTGCGTTGGAGGTTGTGCGACGAACTGCCCGGAAAAATCGGTATCTGGTGCTTCGAGTGTTCGGCGATTCATGGGCCATATACTTCGTTTCACCTAGGTTTGAACGAAGTCAAAAATATACTTCGTTTGATCGTACGTGCGAGCGAAGGCAGTGCTAGGCGTGCGAGCCGAGCACTCATACTTTCGCTGCTTTGCACGCGCGCTTATCCAGTTAATGCATTTCCTCGGGCTATCCTCTCATGCTAATAGCTTATTTAGGTTACCAACTCAGAAACCTCTTTAATGCCAGTTTAAGCCGCGCGTGCGAAACACAAATGCACCTTGCGGGTACATCTCATGTTGGACATCCGCCTCCGACCCCCACCCCAAACAAACACACACACGCTCCACTGTTATGACGACCACCACCACACACGAACATGCCACCGCATGTCGGCGAACCAAAAGCAAAACTTTCTATTGCTCTTGGGTGCACCTCTCACGGTACGTAAACATCGTAGTCGTACAACGAATCCCGCACCTCATGCACAATCGCTTCTCAACCTCGCACGACGCAGCCACAACGGCCCATGCCACCCACTGCCGATGCTGCCGATGGTGGTCAAAGAAGCTCTTCTCATGTCTCCAGGTAGTGTAGATTCGTGGCCCTTTGCCACCGATCACATATTTCTCCGACGTACGCAAACTGCCCGTCTGTTGCCCGAAAGCGTTCGTCTTCGCGACGCGCGCACGCAATTTCGTTTCCCGTCGCAGTTGGCCGCAGTGCTCGCTGGAACACGCCGAACTTTCATCCTGTAGCGCTGTTGCTTGTATCCTTGGCACCTGGGCGTCGAAACTACTTAGTCAAAACTGTTTAGTTCTTCCGCGGCACGACACGATGGTCCGACAACGGCGAACTCCGCTGGCACACCGACAACTCTGCCGACGCCACCGGCATCGTGCATTGTTGCCAGCGCCCTTTCGAATCGCCGCCGTCGCCGCAGCCGTTTCTCCCGGAGTACGAAAACGACGGTGACGAAAACACAAAAACAAACGTGGTTCGGGGAGCGGCCGCTCATGACCCAAGCGCTCGCCGTCTATCTCTGCCCTGTCTGCTCTGCGCTACCATATTGGTCACCGCTTCGCGCGCTCCTCCTCTCCTTTTTTCTGCGGCCGCGCGCCCTATGGCTCCGCCGTCGATGTGCCAGGCTTTCTCCGTATAGAGGAGGCTATGACACGAGACTATACTCAAAGTTGAGTAAATGCATGTTTATTCCCGATCAGGAATCAATTCGAGATTCTTTGGGTCCCCAGCCAGATGGGCTACATCTGCGCCAGCTGCACTGCTTCTTTGATGCACCAGCTAAAAAGTATGCTCTTCATATCCTATTACAGTTACCAAATGATGATACAGTGTGATATTCATCGTGTCATTGTAGAGGAGGATAATTGCAATTTATAAATAATTTGATCATTACTCCCCAAAACAAACCATTAGTGTATTTTGAGCAAACCTGTACAATAGCTTCTTAAATACCGCCTTCCTCGCATTATTTAAATTTCCGTACAAAGGTAGATTATTTTATTACAAAATAACCTGGAGCGTTCGAGTGCAATAAGCTCGTCGCAGTTTGTAATTGGTGAGGTTTCAGTGACTCTCATTAAAAACGCAAGGGATGAAAATAAAATACAAACAAACTTGGCAATGCTGGGAAGATACAATATAAAAGCAATTCAAAGATAAGAACTATGTTAAAAATGTGTTGGAAAGTGTCACATGGCCTCAGTCACGGCTAAAGGCTTATTTAATAGACCCAACTTTAAATATTATTATTTGCTTTCCCTTAAGTCGGATACAATTCTCAAGGACGTTTAGCGCCACCTTCTGTACTCTGTTTTATCTTAACATGAAACGCAACGGACGCTCTCATTCGTAGGAGCAATCTAATGCCATTCGACTTTCAAGTGACCTTCGGGAGGAGCTCGCAGTCGCACGACACGTTCACAGTGCTGGATTGGCTTCGATAACTCGTAGCGTCCACTGTTCTTTCTTTTTCTTTTTTTTAGGGAGGGTGAAACGGATTATGATATTGTATCACAATCGCAGTTTTAACCTCCCGAATAAACATGTGCTTGTGCATGTTGCAGAAGTCGAGTGCTTTCTGAAGTAAACATTTTGTTGTGTGTACTGAGAGATCTACACACACACAACGCCGGGCTATAACCTAACTTGGCAAAGGGTTTGCAATTGTAGGTGCCAGAATTGTCCCCAATTGCGAGTTCATTCAAAAAACTAGTTTTGGCCAAAGTACTTCTTACATTAGCCCCTACTATCTAGAGCACAGCCAAAATTTAGTTTGTCTCTGGACCGCCACCACAGTGCCCAAATGCCATATATGTCCCAAAGATGCCAGGTGACAACCGAGAAACAAGGTAATGAAACTTAATTGAAGTACCTATTCGGCAATTTATGCAAAAGTAACCAGACAGTCTCCATAGTTGTCATGTTTGGTGTGACTTACGTTATTTTGAAAATTTCGTGGCTCAAAATGTACGTACCGAAAAAAATATTTGGCCCAAAGGACTGTTCCACTTGGGTGCCTCCCACGAGTTTTTCTGAAACTAAGTATTTTTTAGATGGATTCAAAAAAGTAAGTTTATCTAATTTCCTTGCCTAAGCAGAGTCAAAAGTAAAAACATAGAAAAATAATTCACAGATTTGCTGACAATCGTTAATATATATTGTTCATCTCATCATAAGAACTTTAAAATAGATACAACCCGTAAGGAACAACGCTTCGTTCAATGCACGATCCGTAGGGCGTGGTCAATTATATTGTCACGAATGACAAGTGATGAGGCGGTGAATAACTGAGTAAACAAAACGTTTAATCGGGCGAACTTGTGCCCAAACATAAAGAAGGAAACAAAAGAGAACAGTAGAGCGTCAATTGAGGGCGTCGAAGTCGGCGAAAGAGCAGAGTCGAACGCTGGGGCGAAAACTGATTTCGGCTCGCCACGCGAAACCCCTTATGTACACGCGTGGGCTTCTGAAATAATCGGCGTGGGAGGTTCAACGCGTAGAACTTTCGGGCCTAGAATAAACAATAATGTTCTCGAACTCACCAGAATAATAAACTGAAAGTATAAACAAAATTCGCGGAGCCCCCAGGAATCGAACCCTGGGCCTCCGCACGAAAGTCAAGTGCGGTAACCACTCGGCCACGCACGCGCTTGCTCGCCGACGCGCGTGGCATTACTCCCCCCTTTAAAATGGCATCGTCTCGATGCCACGTGAAAAGCAACCGAACAGAGCAAGACAAACAAAAGAATGGGAAAATACGGCAGCTGGCAAAACACAATCCTATCAAGCGTTGCACGAGATCACAGTTCACAGTCTTAACGCGCGTAGTACGGCTTGAGGCGGACGACGTGAACGACTTCCGGTCGTGGAAGGCGGCGTGATTAAGTCCGTGTTCCGTCGGGCATCACCTCGTAGTTCAGATCGCCAAGTCGGCGAAGCACTTTGTAGGGTCCGAAGTAGCGCTTCAGAGTTTCTCGCTTAGACCGCGTCGTCGTATTGGGGTCCAAACCCACACACGGTCTCAGGGCTTGAAGCGAACGTCGATCCAGCGAAGGTTGTACCGGGCAGCGTCGACACGTTGTTGGTCTTGAATTCGGAGTCCGGCGAGCTGGCGGACTTCTTCGGCTCGTTGAGCAACCACCTGGGCGTCGGGTATCCCATCGTCAGCTGGCTCGTGGGGTAGCATTGCGTCGAGCATGGTCGACACTTTTCTGCCATGCACCAGCTGAAACGGTGTTACTCCTGTTGTCTCTTGCACCGCCGTGTTGTAAGCAAATGTGACGTAGGGTAACACCTCGTCCCAAGTCTTATGCTCTACGTCGACATACATTGAGATCATGTCGGCGATGGTTTTGTTCAGCCGTTCTGTTAGTCCATTTGTCTGCGGATGGTACGCAGTGGTTCGACGGTTGCCGGTGCCACTGAGACGAAGGATCTCTTGCGTCAGCTGGGCCATGAACGATGATCCACGGTCGGTAATGAGGACTTCGGGGGCGCCGTGCCGGAGGACAATGGACTCGATGAAAAACTTGGCGACTTCCACAGCCGTATCTGATGGAAGGGCTTTCGTCTTGACGTACCGTGTAAGATAATCTGTGGCGACGATTATCCAGCGGTTTCCCGACGTTGACGGTGGGAAAGGCCAAGTAAATCCATTCCGATCTGCTGGAACGGTCTGGACGGGGAAGCAATCGGATGCAGAAGTCCTGACGGATTCGTCGGCGTTTTTTTTCGTCGTTGACACTCGTGGCATGATCGAATGTAGAGGTGAACGGTCTTCGGTAACCTCGGCCAGTAATACTTTTCTCGAATCCTGGCGAGCGTCCTGCTGTAGCCAAGGTGCCCAGCCGTTGGGTCGTCGTGACAGGCTTGGAGTATCTCCTCTCTAAGGTCGGCAGGGATTACCAGCAGCCATGGCGAGCTGTTGTCTCCGAAGTTCTCCTTGTAAAGCATACCTTGTCGGAGGACGAAGGTCGGCAGGGCCCTCAAGAAGACACGGGGGATAGTACCCCTCGTCCTTCGAGGTGCTCGATTAGGGCGCGCAGCTCAGGATCGCTTCTTTGACGTCACGCCATGTCGTCGGTGTTCACCGCGCCTAGGAAGCACTCGTCGTCATCGTCGTCGCTGCTACCGGAGGATGTCTCGACAGGGGCTCTGGACAGGCAATCGGCGTCGCTGTGCTTGCGGCCTGACTTGTAGACCACAGTCATGTTGAACTCCTGCAGTCGGAGGCTCCATCATGCGAGACGTCCTGAAGGGTCCTTTAGGTTCGCAAGCCAGCAGAGCGAGTGGTGGTCCGTGACAACGCGGAAAGGGCTCCCGTATAAGTACGGGCGAAACTTCGTGATGGCCCAGACGACCGCCAGACATTCTTTTTCAGTCGTGGAGTAATTTCTCTCCGCCCTGGACAGTGTCCGACTGGCGTAGGCGATGACTCGCTCGGTGCCTTCTTGCACTTGAACCAGTACTGCGCCAAGGCCTTCGTTACTTGCGTCCGTATGAATCTCGGTTTACGCATCTTGATCGAAGTGTCCAAGAACAGGAGAAGTCTGGAGTCGTTGCTTCAGCTCGTCGAATGCGTGCTGTTGCTCCTCGGCCCATTCAAATTTCTCGGCGTCCTTCGTAAGTTTTGTGAGCGGTGCGGAAATTCTTGCGAAATCCCGAACGAAGCGTCGATAGTAGGCACAAAGTCCTAGGAATCTTCGCACGGCCTTCTTGTCTGAAGGCGCTGGAAATGCCGCAACGGCGCGAGTCTTCTCGGGGTCTGGGTGGACGCCGTCATTACTAACCACGTGGCCTAGGAACTTCAGTTCGTCATAGGCGAACCGGCACTTGGACGGCTTAAGGGTGAGTCGTGCGGTCTGTATGGCTTGGAGTACAGCTCGGAGTCGTCGCAAGTGCTCGTCGAAGTCACTTGAAAACACAACGACGTCGTCAAGGTAGACAAGACAGCTCTGCCACTTCAGTCCTGCCAGTACGGTGCCCATGACACGCTGGAAAGTTGCTGGCGCCGTGCATAGTCCGCAAGGCATCACCTTGAACTCGTACAGTCCGTTCGGCGTGACGAAAGCTGTCTTCTCTCGGTCCCGTTCGTCGACTTCGATCTGCCAGTAACCGCTTTTCAGATCCATCGATGAAAAGTACCGGGAGTGGCGCAGCCGGTCCAGTGTGTCATCGATGCGGGGTAGTGGATAGACGTCTTTCTTGGTTACCACGTTTTGCTGTCGGTAGTCCACGCAGAACCTTAGCGTTCCGTCCTTCTTCTTGACAAGCACGACTGGAGAGGCCCATGGACTGCTTGAAGGCTGGATGATGTCGTCGTTCAGCATTTCTTGCACTTGCTCTTGAATGACCTCCTTTCTTTTACGGAGACTCTGTACGGCGATCGGTGCACAGGGAGCGCGTCGTCCTCGGTAATGATGCGATGCTTCGCAACGGCGGTTTGGCGCACCTTCGACGACTTCGCGAAGCAGTCGCTGTATTCGGCGAGGAGGTCAATCAGCTGTCGTCGTTTCGGGCCTGGAAGCTTCGGGTCAATGTCGAGCTGCGCTGGCGGCGCAATGTCTTGCTGAGGTGGCGGTGATTCGTCAGCGATCACGGCGATTGCGGCGGAGTTTCGAAGTTCTTCGACGTGGCCCACAGCGGCACCTTTCGTGGGGTGTTGCGTTTCTTGTCGGAAGTTCGTCACGAGGACCACGGTGCGCCCATCCTGGAGTTCAGCCACTCCTCTTGCGACGCCGATGCCTCTTCCTACAAGCAACTGGAGGCTTCCTCGAGCAGAACTTCGCCACAGAAAGCTTCGGTGACCCCGATGGGCACGAAAACACTCGACCGCGGCGGTAAGTTCACGTGGCTTGCGAGGACTCGGACCGCGGATGAAGTAGCTTGGGGTTCCTCCTGTGGTGAAACAGGTTTTCGTAGCGTCAACCGGTTTGCTCCGAGGTCGATGACGGCTCCATACTCGCAGAGAAAGTCCATTCCGAGGATAACGTCCCTCGCACAGTCTTGCAGAACGACGAACTTCACAGGGCAGGTCTCACCGTGGATCTCGACGCCGGTAGTGCATCTCCCGACTGGTGTGATGAGGTAGCCCACCGGCGGTTCGTATCTGGGGGCCTTCCCACGGCGTTGTCACTTTTCGTAGGCGGCGAGAGAGCCTCCCACTCAAGACTGAGTAGTCTGCTCCGGTGTCCACGAGTGCTGATGCGTCGTGGCTGTCGATGACGACGTTTAGGTTGTTGGACACCGTTGCAGGGGCGTCATTGCGATGCGTAGCGTCGGAAGAGTGGGAGCGCTCCGTCGTTCTTGGAGGCTCTTTGCTTCGGTCGTCTTCGGCAACGCCACCTCCAGGCGTTGCCGCACTTAGTTTTCCCGGCGACGCAGGGGAGACAGGCTCTCTCGGCGGGGTCGTGGCGCTGGAGACGCTGAACGTCTGGGCGACGGTGAGCGGGACTCACGGCGGAGAGGCGGCGTAGAAGATGGCGATTGTCGTAGGTACTCCTCGATGTCGCGAGGCCGTTCGTCGTACCGTGGGCGCGGGTCGTTCGGGTGGAACCCGCGCAGCCCCAGTTGTCGGTAGGGGCATCAACGGTAAATGTGGCCGGCTTCACCGCAGTGATAGCACAACGGGCGTCGGTCGGCCGTTCGCCACACGTCGGTCTTCCTCGGCGAGGGTCGCTCAGGGCGGACGTCCTGGACTTGTCTCTCCTGTCGTCGAGGATACTGCGGCACCGGAGGGTCTCGTCGGGGTGGCGCAGTGGCGTGGTGGTTAGCTTGCGGTGGTCGTCGGGCCATGGCGGCGTAGCTCAAAGTCGGTTCCTCTGGGGTCGTCTTGTTGATCGGAACCTCAGGTTGGAAGGCCCGGTGAACTTCCTCTCGGACGACCTCAGCGAGCGACAGTGAGGTCGGCCGATCCGCAGTGGGGAGTATCTTGCGGAGTTCTTCCCGGACGACTTCACGGACGATCTCCCGAAAGCTGTCGACACCGCTGGTGTTCAGGTCGAGAAGGGAAGCAGCGGCAGATGGAGCAGCAGGCGCGCCGGCGATTTGGTGGTAGTGGCTTTCTCGGGCTGTCTGGGCGCGCTCGATATTGGTGGCTTCGGTAACAAAACCATTGACAGTCGTCGGGGGATTGCGCACCGGTCCTCCGAAAATTTCACCCTTCACCCACGCATGAGAGCGCGAAGTTTCTTCTCCTTGGTGGCTTCCGGATCGGCCCGGGCACTTAGATGGAGGTCTTCTTCGACAAAGCTGGTCACGCTTTCGGTGGGGCCCTACACCCTTGTTCGAAGAAGGTCCTCCGCTCGCTGCCGACGGTGGTTAGTTGATGAACGTCCGCTTCAGTTCAGCGGCGCATGGCTCCCACGAAGTAAAGGAGGCTTCGTGGTTCTCAAACCAGTGCCTCGCGGTGCCTTGCAGCCCGAAGTAGAGGTTGTGGAGGCGGTGCTCATCCGTCCATCCGTTGTGGCGGGCTACAAGTTCATAATGATGCAGCCAGTCCTCTACGTCTTCGTGAGCTTCACCGTGGAAGGGCGTCGGAGTGCGTGGAGTGCCGGGCAGGATGACGACGGGTGGAGTAGTCATCGTTGCGGTCCGCTTCTTTGGCAGGGGTCCAAATTCCGGGAGCTGGCCTTCGGTACGGTGGCTTGCTCGGGCGTTGGAGTCTTCTGCGAAGGGTAGCCTCCCGGGGCTGAGCACGTCACTTGGCCGGCGTGTCTTCGTAGGGGTACGTTTTACGGGCATAAACTGCAGTACCCAGCACCTCCACCAAAATGTCACGAATGACAAGTGATGAGGCGGTGAATAACTGAGTAAACTAAACGTTTAATCGGGCGAACTTGTGCCCAAAAATAAAGAAGGAAACAAAAGAGAACTGTAGAGCGTCGCGGGCGTCTAAGTCGGCGAAAGAGCAGAGTCGAACGCTGGGGCAAAAACTGACTTTGGCTCGCCACGCGAAACCCCTTATGTAATAACAATCGGCGTGGAAGGTTCGACGCGTAGAACTTTCGGGCCTAGAATAAACAATAGTTACAATTGAAAACGAGCGTGTTGGTTAATGGATGTAAACTTGAAAGTATAAAACAGTTGCTAAATGAAATATGTCCTGTTCCCGTCCTCGTCCTCGCTGTTTTATACTTTCAAGTTTATATATATAATAAACAATAATGTTCTGGAATTCACCAGAATAATAAACTGAAAGTATAAACAAAATTCGCGGAGCCCCCAGGAATTGAACCCTGGGCCTCCGCACGAAAGTCAAGCGCGGTAACCACTCGGCCACGCACGCGCTTGCTCGCCGACGCGCGTGGCAATATGGACACGCTTCTTGTTATCTGATTAGTGCTTAGGTGTTTTGATCTGCTGACACCAGAGTGTATTTGGTTGCGGAAAGATCATAAAATTCCTGGACACGTCACCACCTACGATTATTAGTTGTCAGTGACAACATAGTGCATTTTTTTATGCTGGGCGCCAATCTAACAAAAAAAAAACCCTAGATAAACATCGTCTTTTCCGTGACCTCAGACAAATGACGCCTTATTAGTGGATGGCGTTAACAGATCCAGTTAGCTCCGGAAATTAAAGGCAGAGCCTCTACTACAGTTCCTATAAAAACAAAACAGTTATACACCAACACGTCTGTTTGACATCGCGCAGCTGCGGTGTTGCTGTCGGCACGGTGCACACGCGGACACTCTCCCTCACGCGAATTTGACTTCTGCGCACTCAAAGGGCCCACACCTGGTGTGGGAAAACGACGGATAGTTTGTAAAGGGAGTTTTGCTCTACGATTGGGAAGCTGAATTTATCAGTTAATTGATTTTATAAGGATGTTCATTATAAGGAAGACACTGCAAAGGTAGAAAAGGGCGGAAACTAGGAAAACTGAAGTGGAGAGGAGCGACCTCAATTTCCCCAACCGCTTTTCTTGTGCGTGCCCTTTCCCTCTTCGCAGTGTCTCTCTGATGATGTATCTGACCATAGGCGCTATGCGTTGTCTCCGCTCGAATTTCCAGAAAGGGGAAAAGCTACGGCCGCAATTAGTCAAGAGGAAAATCGAAGGGGAGCTCCTGTCAACCGACAGTCGGACCAGTGCAATGGACTCTTCCAACGCAACTCATTTGTGTAGCTCTCATTGGCAGAAAGAAGCAGCCTGTGCCGCTTAGGTTAGTGAGCCAAACGACGCAGCGGGTCAAATTTACCCCGTAGGACTGACGTCGATGCTCCCAAGAAACCGTTGCAAGGGGCGTTGCTATGAACAAATAAAGGGGATTGGATGCCGCTGGGAAAGACTGATCGCTCAAACATCAGACGGGGGACTTACGCGTATACAATAAGTAGATGTTGGAAGCCTCGATATCATACTTACCACGACAGACGCCAAAACCTTTGTTTATATTGTGGGGTGTTTACATAAACAGGTTTCTTATTAACAATGAGACATGACTCTAAACTGCTCGTGAGTGTGAGCATGTCTACGTGGGTTTGAAAACTTATTCGCACAGCATTAACGCACATTTGAAATAAAAACTAATGTCTAAAAGGCTGCAATCCTAAGACGTACACACCCTGCAAGCATAATGCCGAATGATTACGTTAAAAAAAGTGATGAGAAGTCTGCTCTAACGCACTCCCCCAAAAGCAAATGTTGTGCGTAGGATGAGGGAACCTAATAACTCCTCTCTCAATAACTAAAAAGTTTGAGTTTGAGCTTGATCTTGTTAGGTGCATTTTGTTTTTCAAAAATGTTAAAGCAAACTGAACAGCACATCAAGGTAAAACTTGTAACACAGGCACGTTCTCAAAAACATATCATTCACAATAACCGACAGCTGTCGTACTTACTGGATATATGCATTTTCGATGACTTCGAGCAACATTCTTGCATTCCCTTTGGCGAACCCAGGCAGTAGAAGAAAACGGGCATATCCAATTTTAGAGCCCAGCTTTTAGGCGCCCGTTTTCGGCCTCAGTGGCGTCGCCATCGGCGTCGGCGTCTCGGTCGCCGTCGGCGTAACCGCCTGTTGCATCATCGAAAGTTTCCTCTAATGACGTCACATGTGTCGCACATCAGAAGTGATGTAATGTGGGTCATGAGGGAGGAGGAGGGGGAATTTTCTCTGCTAAATTTAGCGGAAAACATTTCTGCTAGTATTTATTTATTTATTTTATTTATTTATTTATTTATTTACAATACTGTGAACCTTACGGTCAACACAGGAGAGAAAATAAGTTGTACAAGCCAAGCAAAATGCATTCACACTCAAGTGAGCACTTAGGCACATGCAGGGGTGCGGTCACACCCTGCACATCTGAATATGTATTCCGCACACATAAATTATTCAGTTAAAAAATTCGCGCAATGATAATTCAAATGACTTGAGATTACAGCAGCTGACGACTTCGTTTGGCAGAGCGTTCCACTCTACTATTGTCCTACAAAAGAAAGAATGCTTAAATACATCACTTTTGTATTGATACGGAGCAATCGCCCTGACGTTGCTAGTCCTTTCGGAACGAGACGTTGAAGGCCGCAAGTAAAGCTGCGGATCTAGCTTTGTCATTCCAGTCGTTATAGAAAAGAGTTCTTTTAACCTTGATATTTTCCTTCGCTTTGCCAGTGAGTCAAGCTGCGCCTCTTGTCTCATTGAAAAAACAGATTCTGTACGTTTATATCTGGAGAAGATAAATCGAAGAGCCAAATTTTGTATTCTTTCTATTTGTGATTCGTGGCATTTTCTATACGGGTCCCACACAGTGCTTGCATATTCTAACAATGGGCGAACATAACAAGTATTAGCGAAATAAGTTCCCAGCTAAATTTAGCGGAAAAAAGTTCCCGTTAAATTTAGTGGAAAAACTTCCTTGCTATATTTAGCGCGAAAAAAATGCAGCTAAATCAAGCGGAAACGTTTCCCGCTAAATTTAACAAAAAAATTCCCCGCAAAATTCAGGGGAAAACATTCCCTTTAAATTTAGCGAAAAAAAAAATGCCCCGCTCTAGTTAGCGGAAAAAATTATCCCGAAATTTAGCGGCCAAATTTCCCCGCTGAATTTAGCGAAAACATTTCCCCGCTAAATTTAGCGGAAAATATGCGGCACGGATTTCCCGCTAAATGGAAGGGGAGCGGGAGAGGAGGGAGGGAGGAGGAGCATACCCTCCCATCCGTACCCTCCCCTCCTCAAGAGCTGCGCTCTACCTCGGCGTTACAGGGAGTTTAAATTTCAGGTCTTTCATTTTTAGTTAGATTAATTCACATTTCTCGTTTTGTTCATTCAACATACTTAGTATGAAACCCACGCAAAGTTGCAAATGAGGTTCAATTTATTAATTTGGGTAAACGCTTTCCGACGGCATATTATTCCGTGCAAATATAAGTAAAATCCATTTGCATTTGAAAGAACCTCTTTCTGAATAAACGTCGCCATCTAATCACATGTTTTAAACTAGCGATACGGAGAACGAAGCAATCTGGAGGATATTTCGTAAAGTAACAGATACGTATATAGTAACAGTTGCGAAATTGAGCGTCGATTTTCCCGGACTGAATTAATTTGAATAGAATGAGTATATTGTCTGCAGGAAGAAAAAACAACAAAGAGCCTGCGCTCCCGGAGATCTGTCGGGATTTCAAAAATGCGGATCGCATTTCACTCATTTAAAATGAACGCAGTTTGCTTTCCTCGCCGCCGTATTTTGTTGTCATTTTTCGCATTTAGTTACTTGTTACGCAGTACATTCTATTGTTTACATCATCGAAGACTGCGTAATGTTTTGCGTGTAAATGGGAATCAATAATTTAATATACCAAGGAAATGACGATTGTATTTTAAATAATTTATCTACACGTAAATAAAATAATTAATCTCTTAATACATTTTTCACATTTTATACAGACAAGGAAATAACACATTTTGTTTAATGGGAGCCGAAGCAGAACCCTAAAAATAGGGGATCAATATTATATCAATAAATAATTGATTGTCTTTTATTTATTCATTTAAAGTATACTGCGGCTCACACACGTGGCCCATAGCAGGTATGGTAACATAAAAAGGAACCGTTTGTTACAGCATATATTAGAATCACTAATATTATCTCGCGAGAGAACGTATTAATTCTACATAGCCGTCAACTGACGGAAAGGTCACAATTTCATTTGCTGCTGAGATCCGTTCGTTGATTGCCCGGTGGAAAAGAGAATATTTGAAAACATCATTCTTTGTTTAAATTGCTTTAATGCTAGTGAGTGATTTTATCTGAACTAAACGGTAGTTTAAACTTTTTATATCTTTCACTGTTAGCATTAAACAATTTATTGACAAGGAATATAGATATGTTAGTCTTTTTACTATTGCTCTTGTCTCTAGCGGCTGAACATTAGCTTGTAAAGCCAAACTTGATACAGAAGAGATAACTCTGAAATTATTTATTGTGAATCGGGCAACAAGTTTTTGCACACTAGATTATTTATCCCTGCGGCTGTATGCGGACACCATGCAGTATTCACGTATTCCAGAATATACGTGATCGCTGTAGTATACGGAGTTCTTTTCTTTTCAGTACCCGCAAATTTCAAAGTCCTCCTAAATGTACAAAGTCTTCCCCTGGCCCTCTTACCATAGTCATCTGTATGCTGGTTTCAGTTACGTTTGCTCAGAATATTCACACACATGTATCTGTATAGATCTGCATATCTGGCAATACTTGAAATAATAGAAAAAAATATATTTTAAACGATTCTACTTCCAGGTAATTGTTATGTAAACTGTTTTATCAAAGTTAATTTGCATTTGCCGACCATCTGTCCATTCTTTAATTTTAGTCAAAGCTCTATCACGTTTTCTCTGAACCTGAAGGTATTTAATTTCAAATTAATTGACACAGTCATCTGCAAATCTGCAAATAGTTTAACTGACACTTCAATATATTTTTTTACATAATTAATATAAATAAAAAAAAGAAAGGAACAAGCAGTGAGCCTTGATGCACTCCTGCAGTTAATGAAAGGGGTGCAGAAATCTCGTTATTCATACATTCAACTTGGCTTATATTAGAGAGGCAAAACGCTATTCAGTTTACCAATTATCATTCAGAAAAACGATAAAAAAATTTTAAGAGAAGGTAAGGGTGCGAAACGCCATCAAATATTTTCGACAGGTCGAAAAAAATGAAATATGCTTGGCAGCTATTATCGAGCGTGTTTGTCAGGTCATGAACCAGCTCAATCAACTCAGTACTCGTATTTAACTTTCTCCGAAAACCGTGATGCTATAGTTAAAAAATGTGATTATTTTCTATCGATTGAATCATGTGCGAAAATATTATATTTTCTAGAAGTTTGTAAAACATGCTAGTCAGGGACATCGGCCTGTAGTTTGCTTGATTGTTTATATCTCCATTATTATGAATAGGAATGATTATTCTAACTTTATTTTTATTTGGCAAGACTCCGCAACGAAGAGACATATTGAAAATTACAAAAAATATACTAAGGTGCCCAGTTGGCATACCGTTTCAAAAACGCATTATGTAATGAATCAGCACCAGGGCTCCGTTTATGATCTATTTTATTTATTAAATTAAAAATGCCTTTCTTGGAAAGTACTTAGTCTTCAATTCGAGAAGTCCGGCACACAATCCCTTGATGTAAACCGTCATCTAACGTAAATAGCAATTTAAAGAAACTGTTAAACTCATCTGGAGCAACAGTTGTTATCAATAGTTCTCGATTACTAACTGAGACATACCTCCAACATGTTTGCGGTGTTTTAATACTAATGAGTGAAGCATTAGATTAAAAAATAGTGTTTGGCTCAACCTGCATGTGATTCAGTTTGTTACTTTGTATGAAAACTCTTCGATCGCAAGCTGCTGCTGCACAGATTCAAGTTCTTTTTTGTTTTTTTACTGGGACAGTTTTTTGTTTTAGGTGAAGTATACCTCGATAGATACACGGATTTTTCAAGTTCATTTCTTTTTTCTAAAAGGCACAAATCACTAAGAAACAGTTGTTCACAATGCCCACAAAGGAAGCCCATAATTGATCAACGTTCGCTCCAGTAGAGTCAGCAAAGCATAAACCTATCAAGGGAAAATCCCAAACAGTTCAAGACGCTGACATAATTCGCTTGTTTGTAGTTCGGCGCACTAATTTTCTAACATTGGTAGTCATGAAATTCTTAACGGAAATAATCACCTCTCTCCCACCCATGTTGTGATTCGAAATACCTTTCTTGATGTTGCAAGTATGCAATAGGCCACTGAGCTTGTTATTTAAAAATACAAGATCATGTATTGCCTTGGAACAATTATCGCCGTAAAACAATTATTACCTTGCACAAAATAGATTTAAAATTAGGCACGTCACCCAACTGCTTACAAAGCCCATCTTTTCGATAAAATATCACTAGTCCGCTTTCTTTGGGTGGTATATCTTTAATTAAAATATAATATTCTGGGGGACATATTTTATAACTGAGCATATTTGAATTTAATCATGTCTTTGTAACAATCATTACGTTTTGAGTTATGCACCATTAACATTTGTACTAGACTTTCAAACTTAGCAACACTCCTAGCATTTATATTGATTAGTTTGAATTCACGCTCAATGCATGACTCACGTTAGCTTTCTTGTCTACCTGGCACATCTGTGACCTGTACACTACGTATAAAATTAATATCCCAAGTATATGTATCATTATTTACCATCAACCTGTCTTATCTTAACGACAGTTTATCCTCCAACTCTTGTGAATCCTTCACGGTCATCCACAAATTTCGTCTTATTGTTTCAAATTTTTGTGAATAAACATCTCATATGCAGATACTGGTTCCATTGAGTATCCGAGCGGTTTTCATGACGTCAAGTTTTCCATTAAAATCAAATAATTTAAAAAAATGATAGGCCGAGATTTTCGGCCACTCTTCCACCTAGTCTGTGAATACGTGTCACACTTGTCACCTTAATCCCCTGTTTGTCCTCGAAGATAATATTTAAAACATAATTGTTAAGTGACGCCATAGCTTCATGATTTCTTTTTTCACACCGTACACAATGACATTGTTGCGTCTGCTGCGGTTTTCCAAATCATCCCCTTCTCTGTCATCCGCCCTAACTGCTGTTTCATCACCTTCCTTTCAAATGTTTCAACCTTTTCCGCACATTTTGAAAGCAACTCCATATTTAGTTCAATTATTTTCAATATTTTACCTGTTTCACATATGTGGTAATCTAAGGACTTTTTCTAACAAGGTCGCGCGACGACTGTTTTTTTTTTAATTTTCCAAAAACAACCCAATGTTTTGTTACAGTGGGACCGGGGTTTTAGTTTCACGTCACGCCTTAGAAGTGATATCAATACATAGAAAGAATTAAAACAACCGGCGACATCATCAGATAACACTTTAGGGCAAGGCAGCACTATTGAACACAGAAAAGCTGCTTCTAAGTGACGAAACATTTCTACGTACCTGCACGCGAAAAACTAGAAGAATTTATTTGCGGCTGCATCGCTTGGATGCCGCCGTGCCCAATTGTAAATATTCCGATGGGGCGGTGTTTGATGACTCCGTTGATGCCGATGTCACTTTGCCGTGCTCCGATGATGCAGGTTTATCATCGAAAAATAAAGTTCCTTTCAGGTTGCTCTGTTGGCTGCCGAAACAGTTGTCCAGTTAATTCGACGTAAAAACGTTAAACCTTTCGATTTCGGAATCCTCGGTAAAGCCACCGCCATCACGGAAGACAGGCTTGATGAAAAAGGAGGCCTGCACGCGAAGGGCGAAACAATCAATTCGTTGCAGCATCGTCTGTGTGCTGACGTGCGCAGTGACAATGTCTCCACTTCACTGTAAGAATAGGTCACTTTTACGCAATGGCTACCTTACAGGGACAAATAGTCTCTCGTTTAGCTCTTAGCTGCATAATTGTTTTAACTTACTTGTTATGCATTTTTAGGGCCTAATTTTTGTGTCATGTCTAACATCAAGGGAGCCATTCAGTGAGCACGATCAACCTAACAATCAACCTTACAAGCACCATCAATCGCTTATATTTTTAAAATAAAACATTGTGTGCTTCCAGTGACCTTCTACTCAGACATTTAATTGTTTAGCTCTTCCCTGACTTATATTGAACTAGTCATTGTGTATCCTAAAAAAGATATTTGCTATGAGATTTGTGCCAGTTATTTTGTATTTACAGTGTTCACTTAGTGAGTTGTATTGCTGCTCCATTTATTTATTATACATTTTAGCTGGAATCATGCCGAACATAGAAAATTCAATAGACATCATTTATCGGAGCATCGACATCTCAAAGTATCTTTTCTCTGCATCATAATCAATGCAGTTTATATGTTTTCAGCGCATAAAAATACAATAATGACTAAACATATTTCTATAAATTTTATTGAATGGGAAGGGGAGAGGTGGGAAGGGTTTTATTTCGAAATGCATAAGTGCTTATGACACGTGGCATCGAAACACTCGGGATTACCTCTACCCTCCTTCAGGTCGAACAAGTGCGACCCCAAATGTCAGCTGCACGGGCCCTGAAAGTCTATAAGCCTTCTTCGAATTAAGCGCGTTTCAATCTGGATGTAAGCCTGTACCAAGTAGTTGATTGCCTAGGTCAACACCTTGTCTCGAAATTTCCGTAGCGCCCTACGAATTATGCCTGGTAACGTTGGGTTAACTCAGGCAAGTTAGACCTAGGCATTACAGCACTTGGCAAGTCTTACTACTTTCAATTAGTTGTGGCGGGAAAGTGGATAGGTGCAAACTAATCACGTCGTATTTTACACAAAAACAAAATACATGCTCAGAACGACTCCGCAAATGGCACAGATTCAGAGTTTTAACAAAATGTTATTTTGAATGTAGAGAGCAGTGTCGTGTGTGCTGTCCTGTGCGTCTTTTTTGTTTTGCGTTACAACATTTTTAAAAGGACGCTCAACGCTCCAAGAAATATCATCTATTGTATATTTATTTTTTAAATAAAAAACATATGCTTTTTTACACTCTGAAACAGGTAAGTGTATGAGGAAACTATGTCTCCAAATTATAAAAAAATTTCTCGTTCAACATACGAGCGAGAGACAACAAGAACAAAGGAAAGGAACACACAAGACACAGAAGCACGGTTATGCTCAACATGTATTCATATTTCAATTTTGCTTCTCCTTTACGGGCTGTTAAGTTTAACATGTCATCAAACCAGCTACCCCAGCTCACCATCCTTCTACAGTTTGTTAAAAATAGATGTAATGGCTGTTTAAATATCACTTTTCGGATGGCACTCATCGAAGCCTTTCAAGAAAACAAATACCTGAGAGGTCAAAGTTTATCAAAATCATCACTGCTCTAAGCGTTGGTGACTTGAGTTTGTTCTCTTGAAGTCAAGTAACGAAAAACATAACATGAACGGTGCTTCAAATCATGATAACATCTGGACGTCTGGGTGATTATCGAGAGGGTCTTGAGTTTATCAGCATATGTTTTGAGCGGGTATTCGGCATCTGAATAGACATGGCCAACCAAAGACACTTTCAAGGCGTATTCATATCGAAACAAGAAGAAAGATTGCTAGTTTTACTTTTAGTCTACAGTCTATATTCGTCGTATCGCATAGTACTTTACGTCCCCCATTTTGTCATATCTTAGCATAGTCATAATACATCGTTGCGTCCTACAGTAGCCTACCGTAGCCTAACGTGGCCACGCACCTTCATAATTTTCTCATGGATTCTTGGCGGCTGTTTGGAATGGAGGGCATGGCAGTGTTCGGTGTTTACTTCTTTTTAATCAATATTGCTTTGGCGAGATCCTGACTTAGAACAGAGGCCCTAAAATTCGTGACAATGAAGAGATCACTAAAGCGTGGCATCCTCGAATATTAGATTTTGAGTTTCGTAACTGGCCTATTCTTATTAGAAAAAATATTATTCAGAGTCCGACTTATTCGTTTCTGTTCTCATTATTCGCGATTCTACTCTATACAAATTTCAGTAAGGAAATTTTTTTCATAGTTTTCTTTTTCTACAATTTGTTAGAAATTTAGTGTATCTTGTCAGAGTCTCTCCACTTGTTCAGTCGACAGTTCAGACAGTCCGGTTAGAATATCTTGTCAGATATTCACACCAGTAGAGCCTATTCTTATAAAACATAAAATATAAACTGGGTTATCTATACATACATTAAAGAACCGAAGATGTTACTAGAGGAAGCATTCATTTGTCATTGAGGTAATGTGTATTGTTCGTATGATATGAACTTGCTCATACCCGCCATTTTTTAATACGCACTTAGCTGAATAGCCGTAGCCTAATTTACATAAACCGAATAAAAATATCCAGAGTATCAACTGGTTGTTAAAGGCATTGTAAGAGGCAAATACTTTCTTCATACTATTGCCTCCAGAATTCTGTCGCTGTCCAGAGCAAATTCATATCGGTTCAATATACAAACAATGTCAAAGCAAATAAAACCAAATAAAGACAACACGAAACGTTCGTTCCCCCATTAGAATATTCGAAGAGTCCACTCTAAAACATCTCAGATTTTACTTTTCTGCGAAGCAACGAGGCAGCCAATAACTGCGAATAACAGGCAGATTCCAGCGTCGGACAATAATCGGAATATACTCTAAATATTAGCAACACGGTGCTAAAAACGAAAATAAGCAAGTGTCCTGTTTGTACTGGTGGACATCGCATATGTCAGGTTCAATTGTATTTCGAGTTTTATAATTCGCTCGAACAATCCTGTGTTTTTCAGAGATTGGCTGGTTTCATGTCCTTCAGAAGAGCGAAATCACAGACAGTTTTATTTTTTTTAAGTATAAGAGCGGTATGTTTACATGAACGGTGTGCGTGGGTGGTTGACGGTACACGCTCTAAGAAATCTGCTGTATCTGCTTTTCCGCAGAGCACCTGGGAGTGCAATCACTCCAAGCGGCAGATGAAGCTCAGCAAATGAAGTGACTGAAATCAACTTTCGACATAAAAATACAGTATGTGCTGCGACAGCAAGCTTGACGCTTCATGTCCGCACGTCTTGCTCAGTGTAACAGCAGGAACTGTTATTTTTGGCCCCAAATATCTTTTTACTCCCGTGATTTTCCAAGTTGCCTCTATAGACCTTTCCATCACTTATCACTCGCGCGAAAAATGCTGAGTCACCGAGCTGTGGACGCAGGCGCAGCGTCTGATAGACCGCAATGCAGAGCTACAGCGCATACTCCGAAGGCGTTCCACAGCCCAGAGGTCGAAGATGGCTGCGCGCAGACGGCGATTCTTGGAAAGTTCTATTAATTGCAGCAATTCGCTCATTAAAGCGCTTTGCAGAGAAGTAGATCATCTAAATTTTAAGTCTGCGTGGTTGTCATCAGAGACGCAGACGTCACTTAGCTGAGATAGGACAGGCTTTGGAACAACATTAGATTTCAACATCACGTACCGAGACCACTGACAAAAATAAATTTCTCTCGACTAAGAAATATTAAGGTATATTTGAAACGAACGCGACGATAAGATCCGAATCGCTCAGGGCCATTACGGTCATAGCGCCCACCCGTGCGTACAGATCAAAATGGCGCGTTTAATCTACAGTCACTCGCGCACCACGCTGCACTTAACTCCCATTTTCAGATCCGCTCTCGTGCGGGTTAATGGCGGTACTCCGCTGCATACAAAGTGGGCTTTTAATCCGGGGAGTCGAAAACGCTCGGCGAAGTGCTAAGCACTACGAGCGAACCGGTAATGTTTCAACCCGGACTACGCGATATGCCCAACTGCACGTCAGATTTAGGGCGAATGGTCGACGTTGTTAAAGGAGTGCGTCGGGTCCCCAACCAGGTCTGCCATGATAAAAAATGGTCATAATTTGAGAGCCCTTGTTTGTTTACGAACGCAAATTTACTGCGATAACCGCCGGTGTTTCGGGATTTTCGGGGAGTTGGTTTATCCGCATTCATGAATCTGCGACAGGTTTGGGGTTTTCCAATGGCGCTTTTGATAGGTTGAATGAATAATTAATAAACTTGTTTTTTCACAGTATTATTCTGTTTCAATAGATTGAAATTAACAAAAGGCAATAACAATGAATAATAATTGAGAAGATATTTAAGAACAATTTTGGCGGTAGTGAAACATTGATCACTTGTTTGTTTAATTCCTGCTAACAGTTGAATAAACTAGGATCGTTATTTATGAGAGCGTGTTTCTTTTGGAATGCAATTCGGAGTAACAAACAGTCGCACAACAGCATTGAAAAGGTTGGGAAGTTTTTTTTTTTTTAAGTTTGAGGAATTTATTAGTTAGTGGATTCCAGATGACTGATATTTTAAAGCTAATTGGGCAATTGAACAGCCTTCTTTAGACGCAGTATTGTATAACTAATTAAAGTTATTACTTACAAAAAACATTTAAGATATTTCGATGGGATTCGATAGTCCGTAAAATCTGATAGTACAAACATGATGGTAAACCTGAGAAGGGTAGAAAAACGGAAATCGCGAAAGAAGACAGAAAAAGAGCAGGAAGGTAAATCATGTTCAACGTACACCAACTCGCCTCTACTTTATCATAGTATGATGGCGGATCAGGTTCAATTTCTCACAATGTATTATTTTTCGGCGAAAAAATCGAGTAGTATTCAAAATATGCTATGGTCCCAGGTAATTTATAATGAGGATTTCGAGTTATTCGATTAATAGAAGAAGAATAACTCTCTCCGCTAACGTTTTTCTCAGCGGGGATGTATTAAAAAAGACTCAACATTTTGAGGTAACGACTTCAATATAAAAGGCGCAAAAGGACATGTTTAACAAATAATGTTCATATGACCAAAGTCTCGGTGCTCCTGATAAGAGGCCA
The DNA here is from genome assembly GCA_037355805.1 of Ixodes ricinus. Lineage (NCBI taxonomy): Eukaryota > Metazoa > Arthropoda > Arachnida > Ixodida > Ixodidae > Ixodes > Ixodes ricinus. Next base: position 179,269 of record JAZHYW010018844.1, on the reverse strand, counting down.
GTCCACTTTCTTTTATTAAATCTTTGGCTATTGACGTAAGGGGTTTCACCCTTTTTTCTAGTCATGTTTCCGTTCAGGACAAATAGTAAACTACTTCGTGGTCACGAGAAAAGTCAATTTTGATGGTTCCAGTATGGACTATACTGTTTGTGCTTCTAAGAGGAAGGTAGGGTTAGTCATTTTTATAACAGTCAAAGCTATGAACCTGTAACATTTATTGAAGGGGAGTTTTTATATTCCCAGCGACCACGTCCAGGACTTTAGTTATTTTATCGTACCGACTATTATTTCTACAGTTCTTTGCACTCTTTGTCGTTGAATTGTTTGTTTTGCCAAGTGGCAGGGCGTCAATTGCAAGCTTGAAATTACAGTAATTTTAATCTCCGAATTTAAAAGAAGTTATGAGTTTAACAGGAAAAAGACATCCACAAACCCCGAATTTTTAAAGAAAAATAAACTCTGAAAAACACTCTCCGATTTTAATTATAAATAAATCCCCAAAATACGCAACTTTACACTTAGCGAAAGTAAATTCGTCTGTCTCGATAGGAGGTTAATATTTTAATGTTGTAGTTCACCATGTCGTGCCGTCCATATGATCTTCATAGCTACAGAAATAAAAACAAAGAAATAAAATAGCTTTAGATTTTGACATTGAAAACTATATCACAGATTTCCTCTGACATTAAGAAAAGGTTTAGTAATTAGCAAACAAATATCTCGCAAACAATATTTTTAATTGTTTACTCGGTATTGATCTAAATCAAATATTTTGCAAAATTAAAAATATGTAGATAACCCGAGTAATGGTGTTTAATTCCTCCTCAAATATCATTCAGTGCAGACAGCCTCACATGGCTTACATGTGTTTCACACTGGCTATACCGTCTTCCGTGAAGACCGAGGCTTTAGTGGTGGCGGTGTTGCAATTGCGGTGAGAGATGCCATCACGTGCCCTCTTGGAGATTGCAGTAGTGACGCTGAAATTATAAAGGCAAAGCATGGTTTTTCAAGTGTTTCAGTCTTGATTGGCGCTTTTTACCGTCCGCCCAACGGCGGTGTTCCCTTCTTGGGGGCCTTACGGGATTTTATTTCCGAAGTCCACTAAGTATTATACTCACAAGGAGCTTGCGGGTGATTTTAACTTGCCACACATCGACTGCAGACCCCACGCAACCTCCACTGGAGTGACAACAATCTTACTTCTTAATCGATATTCACTTTTCATGTAACTTTACTCAACTCGTCCTTAGTCCTAAACGCTCCACTAACGCATGTGAGAGTCTACTTGACTTTGGCTTTGTTTCCTCTAAGATCGTTTGGCAGGGCGCCTGCTGCGAAATACTTGAAGGCGTTTCTGATCTGTCCCATCTTTCTGCCACTCTTACCTTAGTTTGTAAGCCGTCTGCTACAATTGACGCTAAGCTATTTTGTGATATCAATCGCGCGGATGGTGTTCGCATTCTGGATACTTTAGTGGAAATGCATTTCTCAATTCTATCCAAAGCTTAAAACTGCTAACGAGTTTAACGAAGGATTTGTGGTCGCGGTTTAGATATACGGTAGAATATGGCATCCAGAGACATGTCCCATGGCTTGTAAAGATAGTGAAAATGGCACAACCCATGGATTACACATAATATTCTATATTTGAAACGCAGACTACGTCTAGCTCATAAATGTAGTAATGCACATAATACTTATACTTATCCAATAGCCCTTTGTGCGCCGACAGTTAAAGGCGTCAATCAAAAACACTAAATACAATTGTTTTTAAGTTCACGTTACATTGCTATTTGTGAATTACCCAGAAAAATTGTGGAGCCTTTGAAAAGTAAATAAAGTCTACTTTTAAGGACATCAAACTGTCCAGTGGTACTTCTAATGCGAAGCAAATAATATTTCTAACGACTTTGACGACTATTTCTCTATATGTACTGTCAATCAAGCGATAATTTCATCAATATGATGTTCCTCATAGAACTGTACCTGCATTTACGATTTCCGAGGTAGGCGTTTTATGTCCATCCTTAATCTTGATATAAAAAATAGCTGCGACTGTGATAATATACCGAACTTTTTTTCTCTTTAGGTACGCCCGGTGTTGGAACTAACGCGTTACAAGTAACCACGTTACTCGTAACGCGTTAGTTTTAGTAACGTACTAGCGTACTCGTTAGCATCCTTAAGGAGTGAAGAGTAAAGTATTGTCGTTATTATTTTACGGTATCTGCTATCAAATTACGTTGCCCATTACTCGTTACTTTTAATTAAAACTGGCATCATGATAGTTTGAAAGCAAACTAATTTTTATTCTGCGCACTACGAAAAGTGGCAAAGTAACCCCAACAGAGCTATGTATAAACGACATCATTTCAAACTTTCTCGGAAGACATCTTTAACGTTCCCACAACCGGGATTAAAATACGCGAGATTATCGTTTTGCGGAATTCCTGAGCGTCCTTGGTGCAGTCTTTGTATCGAAGCTAGTAAGGTCACCGTCACCGTGCCCTTAAGAAGCAGCCGTCTCGCTGGAAAGTCACATCCGCTCGGAAGGCAACAATCTTCCACTGCTCGAAGGATTCGGCCAAATCGTCCCTAGCTACTCCAGCTGGTCGAGTCCTTCTCCTCAAAATAAATAAATTCTCGTTTTGTCAGTCAAATCAACAACAGAAAGGATAAACTCTAAATTTGGAAGCATCGACGTCCCTCCGCTTTGAACCAAAACAAGTGGCAAAGTTATCGCAGGATTGAAAAAGCGTCCGTCACCAGAAAGACGTCACCATCTTTTAGAATCCCTGCCGCCGTGGTACAAAGGTGCGGTCTCTCGCTGGGTAACGACTCCCGTTCAGAACGTGGGGACGTCGATGCTTCCAAATTTAGCAACGGCAACCGAAGCTTTGTTATTATGGCCCGGTCTAAGTGCTATGTTTAAACTGAGGGAAACGATGTCAGACAATTTGCCATTCTAATGTATGCTCTGCATGCCGAAACTCAAGCTGTTGAGCACATCCAGGACGTCGAACTCTAATTTGAAACAGCACATTAAGGCGAGTTATTCTTCAATGTCACTTACTTTTTTCCGTTAAAATGTCGTCGTTAAGCTTTTTAGCCAAAAGAACGCACCTTTACTTTCTAGATCGTTTTTTTTGTCGCAGTTTTTCAGCCACTTCTTACAATGGACATTAATGTAAGCTAGCGAAAAAGTCTTCGAAAACGGCTTAGTTTAGTAGGACGGTAAATGAATCATGATACTTATATATAAACGCGCCTATTTGATATATGTTTAAGTTTGCGATTTATTTAGAAAGTTTTTTTTCTATAATAATTCGTGATGCATTTTATTTAGTTAATATTTTGTTGTACCATGCAACTGATAACTAGAAATTAACAGCGGTGCTTTGCATCAATCCTAATTGTATTTCTTTTTCGCCAGTCCCTCCATTCGCAGAAGCTGTCAAAGTTCGTGGTAATTTCAAAGAAACGAAAGACCGAAGCTACAACCCACTTTCCCAACACACCCTTGAGGAAGCAGAGGAAGATCGACCGTATGCATCAAACTCCCGTTTCTCAAGAAGTGTTTGACAATATTATGAAGACGTTTGTTGTTGAGACTCTAGAGTTATATACTAACAGCTGCCATATACTAACAGTGAAACACTAAGTGACAACACACTAACGTAAAAGTTACGTCCGTTAGTCATGGCATGTAATGACACCAGTATTTTGTTACATTTGCAAAATTGTAATGGAGCTCGGTAGCGCGTAAGATCTTTTCCAAGCTAACGAGTAACACTATTTCGTTACTTATTAGCGGTAACGGGCACAACACTGGGTACGCCGAATGGTCATCTACGTTCCTGCACTTGGTATACTGCCATAGCCTCGGAGCAGCTACAGTACCCGAAGAATTGAAAATTGCCAGAGTATTACCTTTATTAATTCAGGGGACAGTCACTGTAACGGCAATTACAGGCCTATTTCTGTTTTGTCTACGTCTAGTGAAGTACTTGAACACCTAATGTTTAAGCATCTAATGGTATTCCTGGAAAATTCTGCATATTTCAGGATCAACAGCATGGATTCAGACGCGCCTTGTTCAAAGTAAGTCAATTAGCTCGCACAATACACAAATTTCCAGTGAGACTCAAATCAGGCGGTGAGACTGACGTAATATTCCGAGTTTTCACGAAAGCTTTTGATCGCGTTTCCCATCACAAACTGTTACACAAGTTGCGTTGTATTATCACTAACGAGAACATATTGCGCTGGTTCAAGTCTTATCTAACAATTGGACAGCTGTATGTAAGTGATGATGGTGTTTTCTAGCCCGATTATCTGTAATAACGGATGTGCCCCAAGAATCGGTGCTTTGGCCACTCTTGTTTTAATGTTTAGCAATGAGTTGAAAATATATAATTTGTCCATTCATTGTCGCTTTTTTGCCGATGGCTTTGTTTTATTTTCTAGTCTCAACAACTTGCCAGATCAGAAATATCTTAATGGCTGTCTCATTTCGATTCATTCGTGGTGCATGAAGTGGAACATGGTGTTAAACTTCAAAAAAGTATGTTCAACTTCAAATGACTGTAAAGCGTAAAAATATACCTTTGTCTTTCTCGTATTCTATAAACGCTCAATCACTGGTGTCTGTTGATCAATTCTGATATCTCGGTGTCTTAATAATTTCATATCTAAACTGGTACGCCCGTGTAAAATACATAGCAAAGAAACAAAAACTATGTCGAAACTGTGGTTTTTGAAGCGCAATCTCTGTCACTGCACTTTTGAAACTACGTTGACCGCCTACAAAACTACTATCAGACCCATCTTAGAGTACGCAGTTGTTGTCTGGGACCCACCCCTAAGTTGCTAATCGATATTCTTGAGGCTGACCAAAGGAAAGCACTACATTTTGTGTATAATCGGTATAGTTTAATGTATTCAATTTCTGACTTGTATGTTTGGTCTAGATTGTTCGATTTAGCAAGACGACGAAAACTAGACCGCCTTAAAATTCTTTCTAATGTGCTCCAAGGCAATTTGCGTTTGCGTTTCAGCCATTACGGGCAAGTAATGAAACTAGGTCCTCACGAAACAAACACAATCTAACTCTCATTGAACTGTTTTGAAGAATTACATTGTTCAAAACCTAATTTTTTTCCAATACTGTGAATGAATGGGTTCGGTGTTACTTGCTACTTTTAATGATGCTCTATTTAAACACTTTGTTGTGTAGCTATTTCACTGTCTTGTTATTTATTCATGGTTACCTGGGTATGGTACACGTTTACACTTGTACGACTCCATGCTTTGTCGTTTAAAGTAAATGCTGGCAGTATAGACCAATAAATATAATATTGTATGGGCGGAATACTGCGTCCCTTCGAAAACCACTTAAATGCATATGTAGCACACAATATTTCACGCTGGAACATCTTATGACAGGAAACGCATAAAATGTGAATCGTTTGAACCTGATATGACGTCGATGTTATTTGACAATGGCGGCGAATTGCAATATCCATTGAGTTCCAGAGCGTTGGAATGTAATCAGCGAAGTATTCAGCATTGAGCTGGGGCTTTGAATTCTCGAGCGCTGCTGGTGAATGTCACACGTGAGATATTGATTAAACCTTGGCTTAGCCCAAAAATCTGGTTTAACATAACACGCGTTGTTATCTAAAATACGCTGCGTATGATTTGCATAATTCAAGGCCTACAAAATATATGTTATTACAATGTACGCATTTGATGCAAGTGTGAAAATATGTTATCGGCCGACGAGGGCTTTACCTGACAAATATAGGAACGAGAACAACATCAAATATATCAAAATACGTAACCTGGCCTACTGTATGTTTTTGTAAGCGAAATTTCTATTGACTTGAACCGACATAATTGTATACACATTTGACTTTCAATTATAAACTATGGCTTTTTTTTTAAGACTGCAAATAAAATTATTTATTAAAAATGTAATGTACCCGCATGCATTAAGCTGTAGTTCCGAACTTTCAGAACCACATTTATTATCAATCATTCCAGAAGCAGATTAAAATCAACATATGTTATATTTTATACTATTTGGAGTATTTATCAAAACTTACAAATAAAATAAAGCCCGATGATGTTTGAAATATTTGGAGAAAATGTTTAGTACAGAACAAGGATTTATCGGTAAATACTAATATGCACCACCTTTCCATTTCGAATATATGTTTTATATCGTATTGTACGTCGCAGATTCTCGGTCATTTCTCTGCTTTTGTTCACTATTTTTATTTTTGCTATATTTCCTTTATATATTTTGCAGTTCTTCAGCCCCTAATAAATACAAGAAAACGCTGTTTGGGGCTTTAAAAAAAGGTGCAAGAACTATGACCAGGTATCGTAAATATAGGCGCAAACTTAAGAAAACTCCATGTGTGTAAATTATAACATAACAGTTTACTAAACGCATGGGTACATTTATTATTTAGAACTTAAACTAGAAGCTGTCTGCTTATATTATATAGCTGGGGTTCACTCTCATACTCTCTGTAGGAATATAGCTCTAAAAAACTTACTGAAAAGCTTGGTGAATAAAAAAAAATCTATATCGGACACTCTATTACCCGCTACGCCTAATTTGCGGGTATGAAACACGTGAGGAACTGCTCGAACAAAGCAAAAATAAACATGATTTTAATTTTCTAACATGCAGTTTTATATAAGTTGTATTTCAACAAATCGTTTGTATCAATTATATTGTTATAATTATGTGTTAATACCTCTTAATTTCTTTTAATGTTTCATATGATTATTTCATAATGTGTTAGTTTCAATTATTTTTATGTATATTTCTTTCTATGTGAATACCAAGCATCAATACGAAGGTGGTGAGGGTGTATACATTAAAATACGTTTCAAACAAACAAAATAAATTTTGATTGTACTTAGATACAACTGTAAAAGTTCAATATAGTTCGCACGTATATTTCCGTCGAATGAATATCTCATACAATTTATATTTTTAAAAGGTCTCCGACATCTCAGAAATAAAAAAAAAACTAGATGGTTTATGACTCCATTTTAATATTTTATATAACACGAATAATCGAGGATTGAGATAAAAACATAAATCACCATACAGAAATATTCTTAATGGAGGCTTAATTAAAGCCTTTTGCTCCCTTTCACCCCGGACGTAATTTGAAGACATGGAAAAACATAATATAGCTCCACTTTCTAGTTTAAAACATTTTTTTTATATTGACCTCAGGGAGTTAAACAGCTAAGAATAGAGGCTCGACATTTTAATGAATATTATTACTTCGAAAATCGATGAACTGTACAAGGTTAGGGTAATGTGGTGCGCCGCAAGACGGCGGCAGGTGTATTTAATTAATTACTCAATATCGATTTTCAATTATAACTTCGCTGCAAAAATCTACTTGGAATAATAATGAATGAAGGCAAGCCAAAATGCCTACAATTTTTTGATTGGAGGTTCGTTTATATTTAAGAACTGCAACGTCTGCTTGAACCAATCTCACCTCTTTGAGGTTTTATAAGAGAAGATGTCAACAACACTGTTTTAGCAAATATAAAAATATAATATTATAGATAAAGAAAGGGATTAAGTATTACCAGAGTTATTAAAGCAATTCAAGTCAAGAAACATATTCGTAACGCTAATGCGAAATTTGGTACACTACTATGAGTGGTGGTGGCGTCGTCAAAGAGGTCTAAAATGCTAAAAAGTATTTATTTTGACAGTTGTGCAAATGCCCGAAGCCCAAGAGTCACAATACACGTATGATCTAGACGAAAAAAAAAACGTTTACCCGACACAACAGTCACAGAGGCATCCGCAGCCGGCGCGTCGGGACCCTGTGGTGCCCGTATTACAACATGTCTAGGCGCAGGCAACTAATGTGTACCTGGCCGTTGGGAACTTTCAGATGCCGACACGACCAGCGCCAGAAAACCCCCTTTCCACAACGAGGAACAGCTCACACTTCAAGAAATTGACAAGCTCACGACGCAGGCACCACAAAAGCGGCCACGTCACCCGCTGGCATCGCTGCCGTGCCTCCGAGAAGTACCGTTTGCGGCACAGAACCCATTCGGTCAACACTACTTCCAGGAAAGCGAAAATTTCTTCCGGGAAGGCGACCTTGTCTGACACAAGAAAGCCCACCAGCGTCGGGGACGGCATGCGCCAGAAGGCAACGAAAAATCTGCGCGACGCTCTGCGCCACCAAGACAAAGTTCGTCTCTACTGCACTACAGTTGGGAACATTGAACATCATGGACCAATCACCGGTGGAAAAGGCCGTCCTTCTTCGGCAGAATCCCATTCTTGTCTTCCAATGGAAGTCGCACACTTCACTAGATAGGTTCTCTTGGGGGAGGGGCAATTCCGTGTACAATGGCCCAAGCCCCGGCAAAGGAGACGACAACTGGGCCGAGGAGAGGACCATAACGGGACGAGACGACGGGGCCTCCACTTTACCTTCTCTTGGTAAAGGACTGTGGACCTGCCGGAAGATCTTAATAGTTGCCTTGTCAAACAGGGGAACCGTTTCCGCGCGGGCTCTGATGGGGTCGCTTTCGAAGGCTTCAAGTCACTGTAAAAGTTTCTGAGAAAACAAACAGCCAGTGGGCATGCCGGATCGTCCGCGTTATCCAAAATGGTAAAGAGGGACTTGAGGGCAAAGGACGGATGCTGTCAGTTTGCCACAAGGAAAGCTCCAGCCACTGCGCTCTCGAGGGAGGCAGAAGAGAGGGCGAGACACGAGGGCCCTCTTGTCCACCCAAAAGTAAGACCCGATGGAAGAGCGTGCCTGGCGCACTAACGGAGGGGGTCATGATGCCTTGTGTGTGGCCTACCGGATTCGTCGTCAAAGCACCGATGGGACCAAGTAATATCGTACGGACATCAGGACAGCATGCAATATGTCCCTATATACGCTAGAGTTTAAGTCACGTGCGAGCGTGAACCGCGTTTCGCGTGCCACGTCGCTACCATCAAAGGTCACCCCTATAGAGTTTGAGAGTTGCGCCAACGGAGAGCGGCAGGGGAGTCACACGGGGCACCGCAGATGAATACAATATTGTACTTGGTGGGGTTTACGTCTACCTCGGACAAAGCAGCGCCGCTTGAAAACACCTCAGCAAACCCCAGAACACTATCGCCATCACGAGCAAAAACCGTCTCATCGTCAGCGTACGACGTTGCCTTGACTTGACCCGTCCCCGTCAGCTGTAAACCACGAACGGTCGAGGCACTCAAAATGCTCAGAAGGAAATGTTCCAGGCTGAGCAAAAGTAGGAGTGGGGTAAGAGCAGACGTAGGAGTTTAGGAGTAAGAGCAGAAGTAGGAGTTTGATTGAACATGGTTAAAATGGCGCAATTTCTATTTGTGCCATTTTTCCTTCTATTCCTTTCTGCTTGTGCTCAGTTTTAACTATGTTCTATCAGTAATGTTCGGTTTGGTTTCAGATAAATATGATTAATTCTCGTCAGCTTGGAATCTCCTAAGATTTAAATCTCCCACGATAAAGCAATGGCATTCATTAAGCAGATTGATACCGAAGTTCTTTAAACAATACATTGACAAGCCGGAGATTGCGGGGACAAAAACGTTAATAAACCTAATCGGAGCGCAAGTTCGTCTGCTTCTTGCACAAGTATACCGATGATGTCAGAGCGCCAAGCTCTTATCGGCTGGTTAAAGAAATTGTGGGTAGACCTCAATACATTCAGCATTGAGTTCCGCCAACTATCCTTGCAATCAAAGCCAATAAGAACTCGGAGTCGTTTTGACGTCCCCGCAACCCTTGCGCAAGAAGCAGACGATTTGCGCTCCACATACTTTATGCCCTGTAACAACATCAAAACTGATCACTCGACCGTCTCTGTAAAACAGGTAGGCGCCTTAACGCAGCAAATCGTGCCTCAACACTACGATGTCTGCGCCGCACGAACGTTACAATGCGTAAAACAGATGTCATAAAAAACAGAAGCCTCGAATTGTGCAACCTTACGGCGACTTGCAAAACTTTCTTTGCAGAAGGCAGAGGTTATCGCCAGCAGCCTGTCTGGCGAAAAACATAATCTCTGTCTCTTTCGTCTGGTCAGAAGATGCCAGGAACGTCAATAGAAATAACTTAAAATCTAGCCAGGAGAAAAAAAATGAAAATAGTAACTAAAAAGTGCATCGTACCATCAACTCGCTAAAGGTCCTCGGCCGAGCTTAACGATGAGTCACGAAATACCTGCGAGACCGATCTCGGCTTCTTCGGGTGATGACCAGCGTTCCCTCACCTTCGTGGCCAACAAGAACGGCTGCTTGAGATGACGCAATTACCGCCGTGGGCTGCACGTCGGCGTGTGTTTCAGAGGTACGTGTTGTCCGAGGGGTCCGACATATATGAATAATCCGTGATGTGTGAAGGGTCCATGTAGTTCGAGAAGTATGTGATGTCGAATGGTCCGTGCTGTCAGTCGAGTGCTTGGTGTCTGCAGTCATTAGGGCAGCCGGATGGCTGCGGGCTCCCGATGAAGAATCAGGGTGGTCCCCTGCATGAGCAGCCTGCTACGCAAAGATGAGGCGTTCGCTGACGCTAGATGCCTCGGTATTGTACGTCACCTCGCTCCACGCGGTGTACTTCTCCACAGCAGACAGAAAGGCTCGGCGTCGGCGCGACGGACTGCGTATCGGATGACGTCACCCCCGTCTCCGGCGGTGGAAGCGGGGGCGGTCGGCCGTCCAATTGTTCAGGCTGGGAGTTCCCCTAGCTGGGAGACTGAACGAGGGGGAGTCGCTGCACGTGCTGAGGACAGCGCGGGGAAGTTAGATGAAGCCATCCCAGCTACCATAGACGAGTATATCTGTAGAGCCACGCAGTCCAAGGACGCGTGGGAACCGTCTCATTGAGGGCAGTCGGACGTGGAGTCGTTCATGGCATTCCCAAAAACAGCGCACCGCTCGCAGAACGTGATCGTGCAGTGACTCGGATGTGCCCCTCCAGTGGGCAACGTCAGTTGCCCGCTGACCTTTGATGAAAAGAAAGTTCGAGACCGGGTCCGACTTTATCATTTCGGTTCTTACGTATTGTGTCCCGGTCTTCACGCTTGACGTGCTGGGGTACGTCGCGTATGTTATCTCCAGGACCTTGCTCTGAGCGGAAAGGGCATCGACCAGCTGCTCTTTCCAAACATAGGTGGGGAAGAAGATGCAAGTGGCGTTCGTTTCCTGTTGTCCGGCTCGGACTATAGGGACTTGGGTGGAGGTGATGGTGACGACACCGGCCTCGTTGAGCGTGGCTGCGAAGACAGCCGTTAATGGTGGTTTAAAACTCTGCAGAACCAAGGTACTGCGCTGAATAGACTTCGGGAAGTCCAACGACGCAGGCGACCGTTTGGATTAGGTCGTCCGACGAGGTGCCCCCAGGCACGACAATGAGAAGGCGTGATCCTTCTGCTAGGAGTGCGGCGCTGACGCTGCAGCCATTACGCTGCGTCCATTGAAACGCTAAAGAACGTGCGGCGGACGAGGGAACACTGGTCCGCAAAAACACCCGGGCTGTGTTTTAAACCTTACACGAATGAATACGAGTTACCCCTTGCGGATCATGTCACGCGGCAGCACAGATGGGACAACGATGGACCGCAAAGGTTTTGGAACACGAAGGTTTTAGCGTAGAGTGGGATCAAACAAATGTTGAAACAGGGCCTCGGAGACGTCGGCTAGAAGGCGTCAATCTAGCCGGGAGTCTGGCAACCCGAAAGTGTGTCGGAATTTCGAACACCTTTTGAATGAGCCAACTGTAGATTGAGACAACATGCCATCGCGTTGACAGCGTTTCTCACTAACGTAGGAGTGTTCGGCTCTGTACACTGAATCATTTTTTAAGTCTTATATATCTGCTAGAATCCCCAAATATATCAATTTCATTCCATGTTATTTTTTAAACTTGACATTTCAATACCTCCCTCAACGGTAAAAGTTAACGCCGCGACTAGCGCCATCTATCAGAAATACACCGATCCATGACGCTGCATTGCCTATCTCTTTTTTGCTTGCAAAAGCACTGTTTTCCTTATAAACCAACTCAAAAGAGCCTGCAATTGCAGGCTCTTTTATTAGCGATCAATAAACTATGACCGGTTCTTGCTTACAGTGATCGAATGAAGGTTTAACAAATTTTCGGTGTACGAGTGAATTGCTAGTGAAAACTAATTGTAATCGCGAATTCGGGGTGCGGGGAGGGGCTCACCGAGAGTGGGGCAGTCAAAGGAAAATGCCCTCTTTGGGACAGTACCGCCACTAGTGGCAGATATCTACTCTGTACCAAACTTTGGCCGAAGTTTCGTTCCCAGTAGGATATTGAAGAACTCTGGTATTACTCTATCTCTGCTTTCGAGAACGTAAAGATATCTTTTGAGTAAATAATTCCTGGAGAAGGGGAAGAAGGGGGACAAAGGACAAACAAATTTCCAAACACAGCTAGCTGACTGTTGCGCAACCGACAAAATCCTCCTTGTGCTGGTATTAAACCGAGGACCAGTGGCGTAGCCAGTAAATTATTGAAGGGGTGTTTATTTTTTTTTTGCCAAAACGTTCAAAATGAAGATTTAAAACAAAAGAGGAACAAAAGAGAGGAAAAGAAATTACACAAACGCAATATTAGTTACTATTTGCCTGTTTCCTTAAACGAAAACTTTATTAGTGAACAACGAAAACACGCAATCGTAAAATATAATAATGCGCTTTGAACGACCAAGTCCACACAGGCCCTTAAAATATTCCGGTGCGTACACTTCTCAGCGGAACACTCCGTTATCCAATGACTAAAATACTACAAAAGTTTGCCAATAGTGGAGTTTAAAAGGCAATTAAACATAACACTGTAATGTGCAGTGGGGCAATGAGCAAGTTAAGCGTCATGCTCATTGTTCCTGTGCGGATCACAATTTTCAGAAATTATCGCGCTATGGTCATGCTTTCGGCTCTTTCCGTTCTTTGATGCCGTTTTCCGATAAAGGGGCAGCAAAAAGTACCAGTTTCTATCATTTTTTGGGGTATAAACATTTAGTGGAAGTCGCCGTCGGTTGATAGAAAGAAGCGAGAGGACACTTTCGGGGCTGACTTGGATGTTCCGGTGAATGTTCAGAAGCGCAACCCCTAGCAAGCGCTCCTGGGACGTTGAAGCTCTCAGGTATTACTTGAGTCTCCGGAGTCTCCAGAACGAACGTTCCGTTTCAGCGGTGCTAACGGGCATGGTGGCCAGGGTTTGCAGCAGGCGGTTTACATTAGGATACAAGGCCTCCGGGCAAGGCAAGTTGCCTGTACCGCTGAGACGCGCTAGGCGGTGCGGTCCTTCCACATCTGTGTCCAAACCAGAACTTCGCCAGGCAGTTAATTTAACGAAACGAGTGCTCGGCACAGGCTGAGAATCTGCTCGAGGTCGAGGCTGCGGCATAGAGACCGACGTCGTGGGCCACAACATCGCTCTCGCCTAGGGAGAATGATGCTGCCAGACGTGAATGTGCCGACTATGTTGGAGACCTTCATAACAGGCTTGAAGTTGTAGGTCAATAATCATTCTCGAAAAAAGCGTCAAGCGAAAGCTTGGCTATTGAACTCATTACTTTCACAACTCACGTACTGAACGGAAGATGATAAACATTACCCTCTCCAGTGGTTATAGAAGTCAACTAGCTGCGCTTTGAAACCAAGTGACAATGAGCATTCCAAAGTTGCTTCTACTGTACAGATGCTGCCAATTTTCTCTCTCCTTTCTTTTTTTCGTTTTTTTTTATTGAGAGGGATGTTTTTTTTTTTAAATTTTGGTTGGTGTATTACATAAAATAAAGGGGTGCAGCCTAGTAAACTCTAAAAAAGAGGAAGACGGGACGAAAACAAGAAAAAAAAACGCGAAGCTGTTTGTAATTTCGTGGTCCCGTTTTCATTGTAGAGTTTGCTGCCCTGAAATTGTCGTCGAGTCCATGAGACGCAAAGGACAGGGGGACTTTAGTCGAGCCGCTTGCATTCTCTGAGGCGAGGCCAGCGTCCTTCGAGGTCAGGATTTCGCGACTTTTATGACGTTGGCAGCTGAGCCATTTGCACTTGTGAGCCTGAAGGAAGGCTTCGGTTACACGGCCGAGTTTGTCGAAAGCTCTTCGGAGAGCCGGAGCGGGACTTGTATTTTTCACGCAGTCCAAGGGCAGTGTCGTCATCTTTGTTTTACTTTGGAATGATTGGGGCCCAGCCCCTCGCCGTAGTGCGTTGTCGAACCGTAAGAGGAACATATGATTTTCATGGCCTTCACAAAACAAAACATACACACACAGAAACCGACACACAGACACACACACAGAAACTGACACCGGAAAGGGGAAAGCGGGAACTATAACGTTCTACTCAAAGCAAGGAGCTTGCAACCAGAGAAATAGTCCAATCGGATTAAAAATACGATATTTCACTTGTCAGTTAAACATTTTAGTTACTTAAATTTGTGTAGTTATTAAATTAGTTGGTTCAAAACAAAATGTACTGCTACTTGGATTACATTTATCTATACCTCAAACTTTAATTCCCTCACTTTACTCCCAGACCCATTCTCATTTCTTCAATTATATGCTTGTATGCTGGTAATTGTTATAGTACACAAAGATAGCAAGGAAAGGCCACTGGATATGTCAATTGCAACATTTTCTGAGTAACCGGTCATAAGCATAGTATGCTCCCTTAGTAACATTTGCTGAATATCACAGGATAATGGCAATGAAGACTTCTTTGGCTTCGTCTATAGGAGTAATCTTCATATGGCAGAAGTAGTGTACACCAGTGGATATTCATTTAGTTATTGTATAAGCAGAATGCAATAGAAAAAATTATAAATTAAAAACAAATTCAGAAATACTTTATTTTGACAATTGCAAATTTCGAGGTTTTACGTGCCAGTCAAGGACGGGTATATGCAAACCCCCGCAAAAAGAGTGGGCAGTGATTTAGACTACTGTAGATCGCTTATATTCAATCTAAATTGGGATCATACTGTGCCTTCTTGTGCAGTAAAATACGCAATAATTCGGGCACTATGTATAATGATCCGTAAGTCACTGCTTTGGCTCGGCGCTATCGTGATGGCCTGTGCATTTTCAGGCTGATGCCTTTATTTTTCAGCGGAAGGCAAACTAAAGCCAAAATACAAGCTTCAGGATATAATATATATGTCTACGTTAAAGATATATGTGCTCCTT
Organism: Ixodes ricinus; assembly: GCA_037355805.1. Classification (NCBI taxonomy): domain Eukaryota; kingdom Metazoa; phylum Arthropoda; class Arachnida; order Ixodida; family Ixodidae; genus Ixodes; species Ixodes ricinus. Next base: position 164,011 of record JAZHYW010018844.1, on the reverse strand, counting down.
AAGACGGGAATATATGGCTTACTGAGAAAAGAAAAACTTATGACGCTGCTTCCAAAATCTTTCAGGTGCCCAGTTTGGAATGGTTTTATCTCTAGATACTGGATATGTGCAATGCATCTTTTCGACATAAGAAAGTATGCTAGAATTTATATATTGCATTGACTGCTTTCGTTTTTTTAAATCGTCATTAATTTGAGGAATAATGGAACGCCACACAAATAGGCTCACTATTTAATAATCCTTAAAACTATACAGGTACAAAGGGCGACATTGCCAGTGCTAATATGTGATTCATCAATGTTTTTTTTTAGATTAAAATCATAGATTTAGAAATACTCGTACGATAGAAAGCGTTCTATTAGAGAACCAATTCCAACGTGGTAAGATACAGAGCTCTTGAGCAATATTTAACAAAGCATCTTCGCCGCGTCCACGCTAGCTATGTCGCGCCGCTAACGCAAAAACTAACGTCGTTATAGGCGTTTATTACAATGATAATTTTGCACCTTAAATACCAGCAAAGAAACGTTCAACATACTGAGGTACGCATCATTTTTACGGACATTAACCACATAGTTAATCCCACCGTAGAAAAATGAGCGTGGTTAAGACCTGCATTGACGTTTCTCTCCGCTGCTGTAATGCTCAGGGGAAGGTTGAAATAGGAGCTACAAATGTTGATCATACAAATCAAAAGGCGAGCTGGTTTTCGTTAAATTTAGTTAATACCAGAGAAGCCACATAAAGGGGAAGGACAACACCAGCTAGTTTACGCCCAGCTTTTTGCTAGGACAACAATTCATCTCAAAGGCAGCGTAGTTAGTGTTCAGCCGAGTTGGCTATAATTATTCATACCAAAACATCTGAGACTTCGGAGGGGAAACTTAAAGAAACTTCCAAGACGAAGGAAACGACAACCGAGGAGTTGTTGTTTTTTCCTTCGACTGTGAAGTTTCTTAATTTTTCCGCGCCAGAGTCTCTGGTGTTACATTATGAATAACTTCAAGTTATTTCCTTGATATAAGGAGTTCTAAAGCTCGTGAATAATACGTTAGAGCATACAGGAAAGGGACAGATGATTTTAAGCGTGCCTTATCTTTATGCTAGCTTGTCATTAATTATTTCTTCCAGCAGTCTGGCTTTAGAAATGTTACGAAAATGTTTCTGAGTAAGTTTTATATTCCTGACAGCAAACGTTTGTAATAATTTTCTCATGCGGTATTGGTATCGTTTTGAAAGTCTCTGTAAATTGTTTCAAGGCTTATTTAATGTTGTATATCATGTAATTAAACAAATTTGATAAAACAGTGCTAAATAAAAAGGGACAACAATAACACTGACAGAGTCACAATGCCAACTCACAATGGCCGCTTTTTTGTTTCTTCTGTATACACTAAGATAAAAATAGTGCAAAACAAATCAAAGTGGCACATCTTTTGCTACACCATGCCGTAGCACGGAGAGTACGGCGCCTTTACAAAAAATTGTCACAGCTTTTCTGTTGAAAAGCATGTTGAAAAAAGTCAATAGAGGATATATAATGTCAACAGCTTTTCTTGTTTACTTTCTTTTAGAATATTGGCCCACTTTTCTAATGAAAGCTCAACAGACTTCCCATGATGCTTTTCTGTTGTAGAGCTTGTTGGCAAAGTCATCAGAGGATATAAAATGTCAGCCGCTTTTCATCTGACTTTCTAGCTTTTCTGTTGAACTTTCTTTGAGATATTGGCCCACTTTGTGGTCAGAAAGGTCAACAGACTTTCTGTCGCCTCAAGATTCTTTTTTCTGTTGCTTTTCAATTGAAAAGCTGCTAGCAGCAAGGAATTAGAAAAAAAAATCGTTACAGCTTAGCAGCTATTTATTTAACAAAGTTTTTGGGGAAGCTTACTATAACCTTCCACTCTCCTCCAAAATAGCTGCAGTCAGTAATTTCCGTAAAAAAAAAAAAACGCGATTTTTTTATTTTGTTAGTGAAAACCAGTGGCGTCTCTAGGTGGGTGCCAGAAGGCACTACTACTACGTATACCCGAGAAATACACGTTAGAAACGAGCACAAACACAAACACCATGAAGCACTGAACACCTGAAACACAGTCCCGTTGACTGCTCCAAGAGCCTTATATAGCCTACATATTGAAGGAATTCATTTGGTCGGCGACCATCTCAACACTTATTAAGGTTCCGAGTACTTCTAGATCTTCTCCTCGGAAGTCCCGTCAAGGAAAACAGTATCTTGAAGGTCGTGGACGATATCTCTTACTAGAAAGCATTGGTGCATCCTAATAATAATAATTCAGGACAGTTGCTAAAACAACAACCACAAATACGGCTCCCAGAAGAATTATTATCGTTTCTCTGCGCCCAGCGCCACTCAGGACAAAGCGAGTCAAGACTAGTTTCTCCACTTTCAAATAGTGATTTTGCTTTTTTACTATTTGACTGTTTAATGTGGTCATTCAAGCCACTATGGTCACCTGACAAAGTTGCAGGAACGGCGGTGACATGCCTTTCGGAACGCCTGGCCTCCAGCCCACGCCCCATGCCTGCCGCCAGAGCCGTGACTGCACGCGCGCGCTCGACGTGCACGAACGCCGAAGTCGCTTTCAAAGGTAGTAGGCTCGCGTTGGAAGCAGGGACAACTGGAAAGCTGCTTCTCGTTCTCACCTTGTCAGAGACTATTGAAAAACTTAGCCCACTTTGGACATCTAGTAGAGGTAGTGCAATGTTAAAAAAAATCAACAGAAAGTCTGCAGCTTTTCTATTGACACTGGCTATAGAGAGTCAACTGAAAGAAAACGCTCAGCACGAAGTAAACAGAACGTCTGCAGTCACCCTGGTGACACTGTCAACATCAAGCCAGCAGAGAGAAACTGCAACATAAAGCCAACAAGAGTTCAACAGCTTTTCTTTTGACTCCAGGTTGAAAAGAAAACCATCAGAAAAAGTTTCAACACAAAGCCAACAAGCTTTCTGTTAACCGTGTCAACAGAAAGTCAGCAGAAAAAAATCAACATTCAGTCAATAGAAAGTCAACAGCTTTTCTTTTTGACTCAGGCTGACACGAAAATCATCAGAAAGAGCCTTCAACACAAAGTCAACAAACTTTCTGTTGACCATGTCAACAGAAAGTCAGCAGAAAAAAATCAGCCTTGAAGTCAATAGAAAGTCAACAGCTTTTCTTTTGACCCAGGTTGATCGAAAATCATCAGAAAAGTTTCAACACAAAGTCCATGAAACCTTCTGTTGACCATGTCAACAGAAAGTCAAGAGATCAAAAGAAAGCAATCACAGTCAACAGGAAGTCAACACGTTTTTCAATAAAAAGTCAAAAATCATTTTTACTTAGGGGGACAATCAAAAAATCGGTACACCTCTTTTTATATATTCATTCTCTATTGCAAATAGCACTTGAATTTCCGCTCACACACCGATCATAGAAGTGTGACTGAATATTTAATAAAGAATATTCATATGTCTGTGAAGTCGTTTGTGAGGTTCTTTGTCCAGAGTTTACACGTTATTAAGCTGAGGCGCGCAGTAGAACTGCAGGTTAACACACTCCCGTGTTTTAAACGGCAGCTGAATACAGTCCAGCGTTGGGATTCCATGCAAGACATCTACGTCATGGTGGGTCCTATAATAAAGCGATCAGCTGAATATATCGTTCGCGAATGTCTCTCAATAGTATCTGAAAATACTTCCTCCTTTAACTAAACACCCACATTTCCTTAGAGGTGCCTGCACAATATTTAAATGACTGCTCACATTGCTTTTCATACTAGAGTGTTATTTTATCAAAGGATTGTGCCTTCCTCTCCTTTTAACTCACAGGACCGCTGGTTCTTGTGGAAATTCGCCGCATCGTGCTGTTTTCACTATCTATTTTCAGTTAGGTGCGCGTGAACTATTCAGTAAACTCTAATCTTTGAAATGTATCAAGACCAAGGAGCGCTTAAAAAGTGTGCAGAATGGCAAATGTTAAGTTAAAAGCTGTAATGAAGATTAGGACTGCAATAACGTTAGGGGCTCAAGTTTGACGAGAAACATTATTCCCAGGAAGTAGTTTAAAATAATTAAACAAGCCTCACATGAGATTATTTTTGTGCGATGCGGACGTACCGGCACTCTCGTCGTGTGGATAGATTCAATAATAACGGAGTTTATAACTGGTGGAACATTGACCAAAACATATGTTTTTGGAGATATACTTGTATATAAGGTTTTGTTTTATGACTGAGTTAGTAATATCTAAGGTCGGCTACATTCAGTTTGTTCGATAGACGGCCTTTACTCATCGGCACTACATGAATTCTACGCAGCAAGAAATTTTGAGCTTGTAGCTTTGACTTCCGTGCAGAAAGGATAATTAGCGAGTGTACACCGCCACATCGCCTCACCCTGGCAACAAGGTTAAATGAGCCTGTACAACAGTGGACTACGTGGCAAGCTTCTCTCCTCGTCTTCTAGCTGTCCTAGCAAAACGATGTACGGTATTACCTTCCCATTATTATTCAACAAGCGGCAACTGACATTATTAGCGTTCAGCAGTGGCGTACCAACTTGTTTTTGAGTGTGTGTGTGGGGGGGGGGGGCAAACCAGACGCCCTTCCCCCCCCCCTTTCAAGGGCTGGGGGTGGTGTCCTTCTTGCTATCCCTGGCGCGCCGCTGGCCAGTGTTTGCCCTGCCCAGTGGCGGCTGTTTCAGGGGGGGGGCAAAACACATGCCTTGCCCCCACTTTAAGGACCGGGGGAAGGGGGGGTGGCAAGCGCCCCCTTCCTCCTCCCCCCTGTTGGTTAGCCCATGGCTTTGACTCCCCGGTTGAAAACAAATATATCGGAGGGCAAGTTCGTCTGCTTCTCGCGCAGGGGGTAGCGGTGACGTCAGAACGCCGAGCCCTGATTGGCTGATCGCGGTCCCCTATCTGAGCGTCGTCTGCTCCTTTGCAACGTCGTCTGCTCGCAACGTCGTCTGCGTCTGTCTTACCTTTCCTGCGACTTTTGCAAGTGGAGAGGCCAGATTCACGAAACTATCTTACGCCAAAAATATGCGTAAGACAAACTTAAAAACAAATTCGTATTCACGAACCGAAATTTTCGTAAGTTTTGCGCAGGTTACGACAAAATCCTACGACAGCTCCGAAGCTACGCACTTGTTACGATCAAATCAGCATGGCCGACAGCGTCGCGGTCGCGACGACCAACGGACGTTTATTTTTCTACATGCGCTTCTCTCGCGTCCCGACTTCAAGCAGCAAGAAAAAGTAAAAAGTACTTGAACCAGACCACGACGAACAAGAACGCTGGATCCACAAACACCCGGGAAAAGCTCCAGCGGCCACGATTCCACCGACACCGACCAAGCGAACTCGGCAGATAGGCCTAGCAGCCACTCCGACTCGGTGACCGTCTGCCCACGACCGGCTGGCGTGCTGAATGGAATGTGCCCGCGCGACCCTTGTGAACCCTTCCCGTATTATACTGTGATCACTGACCTCAATTTTAGATTAAGAGGTCAATCTCTTCCTCTTGTCATCTCCTTGTTTTCCGAGGCAACGGTGACTCTCGCCGGTGAAAAAGCGGTGAATATCCGACAGACGCAGGAAAGGTAAAGGAGCCATCGCTTTGACTAGCAGACGTAAAGCAGACGACGTTAACTGCGCCAACCCGCCGACGCCGTTAGAGAATGAGGAGTCTTGCCGCACACGAAAGGGGGGAAAAGTATTTGGGAGGGAACTTGCGGACACTAACACGCTCACTCTCGGTTCTTAGCAAACAAACCTCGGCGTCTCGGGACACCTCGCCAGTGAGTACTTTGACTTCCCTCCTTGATGCGCGTCTGCTAGTTGTTCGACAAAAACAACGAACCGCTCGAGTTATTTCGTCCGCCTTCTCTGAAAGGCGAAGTCGAGCTCGCTCGTAAAGACCTGCACTTCCGAAAGTCGCAGGAAAGGTAAGACAGACGCAGACGACGTTGCGAGCAGACGTTGTTGCAAAGGAGCAGACGACGCTCAGATAGGGGACCGCGATCAGCCAATCGGGGCTCGGCGTTCTGACGTCACCGCTACTTCCTTTCTCATGCGCAGAAGACGAAAATGAGCCCACTTGCGAGCGTATTGGCTCCTTTTCACAATGGAGATTATTTCGTTAGCGCGAACATAAGCGCACCATGCCTTGTACAGAACATTTGTGTTTCGATTAAGACCCGCAGCTTTCAGTGCTTGTCACATCTTTTTTTAAATGCTTTTCATGACCACAGATATTCTAGTAAACACAAGCATTACATTAAAACTTACCTTCTGCCAGGGATAAGTGTTTAGGGTCTGGCTATGCTCGAAAATTCGGCAAAACTCAGTGAACCTAGTTGGTTCACTTTAGTCCTCGCGATAATTGGGGTCTTTTGAAATTATGGTTAAGCTATAACGAGGAATAACTCTAGGTAAAATGGTCTTGTGCAGCACTTTGCTGTGCAACATCAAACTAGTATAGTTGCGGTGAAGCCACCATTTTTTTTTTGCCAGAAGTTCAGACAAAACTAAAGGTCGTTCATTCAACCGGCTGTCCAAAATTAGAAGAAGAATGAAGGCCAATATATATAACTTGTAGTTTAAACTTAATTTGCTATGAATGAAGTGTTGGTGCAAAAAATAAAATAAAGTTTTTTTTTTTAATGTACGTAACTTATTTTATACACAGTATTTTCAATATATTTGGAGGAATATCTAACATTTTCCGCGAATATAAAAAAGCATCCGCAATACATACCACCAATAAACTTACGTTTATAGCTACGCGCAAATGTTTACTTTGCGCCATAGGCATTCACGAGTCGTTTTATACTAATACGTTTTACACTAATAAGGCCTCCATCTGTTTTGGGGCACTTTAAGCAAAGGAAATATATATAAAAAAATAGACACGTCAATCTAATATTCCAATAAAATTGCCCTGGTTATCGTAAACTTGTAAAAGTAAAATAGTTTGTGTGACTCCTTGTTTCGTAAAAGCGCAGTTGCAACTCGATGGTCAATTCTGTAAACAACGGCCGAATGTTTAAAAAAATACAAATAAACTGCGGCTTTCATGCATTCCGTGGCGTTAAGATTGCATCGTTTCGTTCTTTTTTGAGCTAAAGGCTGTCTAATTTATACCTTAAATTAATCTACTAAACATAAGTTCTTCAAGACATTTTTAAGTCCTTCATAAATTCTTCAAATCTGTTCTCACTAACCGAGGCCAAATATTTTGTTCTTATAAAGGCATTAATGAATCTCCCCAAATATTTTACCTATTTGTTACTCGTTATCTAATGTTTTATTATGTAGATAAATGTATTGCTACTCTTGAAGCCACAATTAATATATTATATGTTTGTTTCCTTTGTTGTCACCATAGAAACAAGTGAACATAATTTGCTCTTCCGGAGAAATGAAATACGACTCTTTATTCTGCCGGCAACTCGAAAACAAACTAAGGAGCGTCGACCAAAATGCTTTGATGGTTAAAAATAATCAACTTGAGTAATGGTACGGCACACATTTGTTTCTGTGCTCATGCGATTTGTGCCCGGTTAGGTACCTTCACTCGCATATTCCTTGAGGTAGAGACTGTCCTTGTAAAATCTGGATTGGCGAGTGAAACCTGGCTCTAATAATTGCTTTATTTTCTTATGAAAACACTTGAATACTCCTTTACATATATTCCATTCGTTGCACCTGCGCTTAATGCTGGAACTAAGCTTTTTTTTTTAATTGTCTGCAAGTGCATTTACACCAAAAATATCTTAATAAGTTGAAAATGAGAGTACGCCTCATATTCCAAAACATGAAAGAGTGTTCGTAATACTGTTTTTTTATGCGAGTACATTTCCATACTTCAGCGTGCACGATATGTATACAATCGCGAATACGTCTACGTCTGAAAACAATGCTATCACTTACAACGTATATCAAGCTTTTATTGTAAATCATTTCAAGCCATAATTTCTATTTCTATGGCACCTCTTAGACGGCGTAGTGGCATATGCAAAATATACATCCGTTGAGATCAAGATATTCACCGCTTTAGGCTTTGATTTTATTACCTCAATTTTTAGCAATAAACAGACGCCCCTTGTAAACAAATACCGTGAATATATGTGAAAAATCAGTACTGGAATGGTTCTGGTAGTAGTCGAAAAGAACCAGGTCTATACATGATCCAATCATCTTCTACGACTCCCGTTCTTCGACGGTAACGTAGATGTGTACTGTGCGAAGGTCGTTTTTTTTTTCGCGTGTTGGTTTTTACGTTGCATCCTCGCGACGGCGGAATAGGGGAACTGCACAAATATATTATTTCCCCAGCAGAATACGCCAAATTTACCAATGTTTCCAACAGAGCTTAACCTTTTGTCTGTCTGTATTTTGAGATATCCGGCACGTTTTTTTCGCCATTTTTCAATTAACTATGTAAACCTTTAAAGTGCCAAACGTCATGAAAAACAATCGATTCGGCATTTTATATTTTCATCTCTTTCTCTGTATCTCTCTTTCTCTTTATCCGTCCCAATTCTCTGCTTACAAATACCTTGGGACACTTTAACCTTTGTTTTCTTTAACGCTTTGCACCCCGTCCTCCCGAAAAAAAAAACAGAAAAAGATTAAAGACTTTGGTTTTATTTAACACGAACAACCGGGGCTATTTTTCGCAAATATAATTTGAAGTACTGATTTCTATAGCTAGATACAGCATGGTAAACGAAGTACGTGAGGAGGCTCCAGCATTTTATTATCGCTCCATGAGAATAATTTTTTTTTCTTTATTCTTTATTCAGAGATTACCCCGCAGTGCTCGAGGGCGTTACAGCAGGGGGGTTACAGTGCTGAAAAAAACACATCTTCGTTTTCACCAACAACCTGCGTTTCTTAAAATGTAGATGATCATTAGTATTCTTTGTACAGCGTATGCATATGTGAATTGCTTGGATACATTAATCTGAACGCAAACAATAGTACTATAAAGCAGCAGAATGGATTTTTATGCGAAAAGATTACAAGCTTGACCGGCGCGTAGGATCCCTGTAGCCTTGGTTACAAGATCTTTCTTTCTCGTGGTTTTTAAGGTCGTAGTTCCAAACGACTGCGGAGGCGCGTGCGTCCAGTACGTGTTGTTCGTCGCTTGCGGAGAACAGACTGAAATCACTGGATGCGACGCTCTACACACTGAGAATTGTTTTTATGTTCCTATTTTCATAGCCTACTTTGAGAGTGTAATACTGTGGTCAAACGTCGGGCAGCCGACGGGTCAGAGAAGCGACGTCACTCATTGTAAAATTCCAGAATCTGACAGGAAGCGACACGTTTCACATGTCGACGCCATGACAAATGTCTCAAACGCAATTTTCGGGCTGCCAGGTGCTTTCGTGTTTGTTATCAAAGAAGATGCTTTCAAATGTAGCTTAGGTTTTGTCTCCAACTGTTCCTTGCAAAAGTACATACACAGATTACTTACTCGCATCCGATCACTTGTTTTGTGTCCGAGAAGTCGCGACCCCTGACGTTGCTTGGTAGGGTACGTTGTATAAAAGCAGAATATAAGCACACCAAATGTGAAACACTTAACATGCACAATATTACTGAATCCAGGTCAAAGCCCCTAAGCATTTGGGTCACTGTGTGCTCTCTTCTTGTCCGTGTGTTATTCGCGCTGTTTTTCAAAAATGGATTCACTGCTTTTGTCTCATTTTTTCTATCTACGTTCAAGCACAATGAACTAAGTATTTCTGCCTAAAGTCTTAGTTTGAACAGGTGTCTATCTTCTTGTTCAAGGCCAACAGTTTATCAGAGAAAATAACAAAAAAGTTTAGACCTATCGGCATGATAAAATAAATAATATACACTATTTCTTTCTGAGAACCAAGTATTCGCCTCCCGGTTACTTATAAATCATACGTGTATTGTATCGGTCAACGCGACGTCGACAAAACAGCCTGAGTTAGGCCCAACCAGGTGAGGGCAATGCGCGTAACCCCTCGATGGTCCCTCAATTTCCGCCTGATGACGTCATAAAACCGCCACGCTATCGCCGACCGCAATCCTGGTGGTGTCACTGCAGCGGTGATGGAAGTGACAGACGTCTGTTCTGCTGCGTGTCGCTCTCCATCCTGATAGACCACGGAAGCTTCGTCAGCTGGTAGTTGGGACGCCACAACGACAGCGACACTCACAGTCGCTCGTGCTTTGCGCCAGCACTTCTACGACCTACCGCCAGGATCCCTACATGCACCAGCATGACACCCCTGCTTTTGTACCGTCACTTGTGTCCGCTTCGGTACCCCTTTTCATGCGTGGGCGGAATGGGACGCTAAGCACAGCAGTTTGAGACGCGTTCCAGGCTTCGTACCGACACCAAGAGAACAGACAGGTTGATGCGTATTTGACGACGCGTTAAGAAATATTAGATTGTACGGATGTACAATCGAGCCAGGGGAACGTGTTGAGTTGGATTTCCAAAGTGTGTAATTGAAAGCGGACAGGTAATGTGAAACTTAATTTACACACGCGCACGTGGGCCTTTGTTTGCTTTCCGACTTTAGCGAATGAAGTTAAAAGAAGCCTTTCTCGAACGGAGGGTTCAAGTGATTTCCTAAAACTTCGAAGTTTTTTGCAAAAGCTGAAATAGTTCGAGTTTTGATGAGGGTTACCTAAATTTGCTGTACAAAATAAGAACACTATTTTATCAAAATAACGTATATATATTTTTTTCTCTTGTTTTAGAAAATGATTTCCACTATTTACTTTATAAAACGGGAAAAAAATATCTTAAAGATTTCGTTACATTGTTTCTTTCCTCTATTCGGCGGCGTCAGCCCGTTCTCAATTTACGCGTATGCGCAGGACGGTCGAACTTCAGTCGAACTTAGCGTTAAAAGTTCGAAGATGTCCAACCGGCTGGTCTACCTCAATCTACGGCAGGTTCACAACACCCCGTGTTGGGGTTATATTACGAATAAAATCGTCACGTATGTACTCTGCAATTCAATGCCCTTTTAGGCCCAAGCGAGCAATAAAAAGCAATCACCGTCAATTCGCGTTTAGGATGGGCCAGATAGGGGAAATCGGATCACTCTCTGGGATTATGAGATCACCAGCAAGGTTTTGAGATAGGCTCAGCGGATTCCTTCTTTCTGACGTCTTTTGCTCTTTCGCCATAACCGGCTTCTCATCCGTTTCCAAATGTGTTCCGAAAACTCTATAAGGGACGAAATCTCCGCAAAACCTCGATCCGTGTTATTTCGGTCCGTCAAGCTTGTTTCACGGTTTTACTATATGGATAATATTGTTTACAAGAACAATTGCTTCTACTTTTTTAGCATCACCACTGCGTTTATTTCCACCTGAATAATTAGTAATGGGAATATAATAGGTTAATGCGAACTACTGCTTCGGTCATGTGCCATGCCACTGCGATTTGTGGTATGGAAACAGGTATGTTTATATGAGAAACAGAAGCCAATGTACCGCCTTAATTTGTTTTTTATGCGATTTACAGGTTGCAGGCATTTTAGCCGTGCTCTGTGAATTCATAGGTGAACACCTACAGCTTGAAACGCTGGGCGCGATTAAACCCTGAACAGCTTAATATCGCTCTGCGAGATAATGAAATTGCTGTTTTAGTTGATAATAACGGGAAAGAAAACGAGCATCGAAGCAAGATTTGAGAGCATATTAATTCACAATATTTATTTTTTAAGCTTTCAGTTACTACAGAAACTTCGCCCTTCATCCCTTTAATCCCTTTTATTGAAGACGTCTCATTATTTAAGTCCGCCTGAAGAAAATGGGCGTATAAATCAGCATTTATTTATCTTTCGCTTTTTTACTCTATTCTGATACGCACTTTTTCACACCTTGTACCCACAGCCTTCGTAATGCCCCGGGGCCCTACCGTTAACAATAAAACAATTAAAACATTTCAAGTAATTTGTGTATTCCGCATTTATGAAATATTTATAGCTCTTGCAGTCATACTTACTCTGTAGAAAACATAGTTCCGCAGTTTTCACGTAAAGCTAGTTTGTCGCCTTTTTTAGTTAGTGGAAGTGGAAATCATAAGTAGTGTCTCAAACGTGTTAATGAACGTGGGCGTGGAAAGTCCCAAACCTCTTTATTTCGCTCCACATCCCATAAGATTGCAGGATTACTTGATACGATCTACGAGTAACCAATCACTAAGCAAAAAACTTGAACATTGCAAGCCATGGCTTGAGTTTTTAAGCTGTAAATAAATATACACAATTGCATTTCAAGATTAAAACGCCTCTGCATCTATCCTTAACCTCAAAATGCGACGCTTATTTATTCATTTTTTTACAAAATACAAGACGTTTCCGGAGCCTATACTGTCTCAGCGAAGGCGAAATGGCGTGTCTGGATAGCATTATTTATTCAAATGAAAATACATTCAAATAATATGTTTTCAAATAATTATTCACTCTCAGAAAGATTTCATTGAACGTACACTGTAATTGCTGAACTTATTTGGTTGAACACTCATAGAAGTATTAAACCGCAGCATTTTATGCCATCTCCGTACTGTAATTCGTGTTAAAAATTGTTACGTTAAACATCCATGTTTTTTTCATCATCCTTTTCATCTGAAGTCAGGGAGCCCCCAACGCTACCGACCTATTGAGGTAATGAAGCAACACAAAAAGCGTAACGCTGTTGCGTTAGGCATCTGCCTGCGCCTGGACAACATTCGGTTACAGTAGATCCGCCGTAACCTCGCGTTTTTAGAAGGTAGGTGCGTGTTGGGATGGCTTCTGGATTTTTAACTTAGCTCCAATTTATGTGGAAATGGAACATAACATAAAACAGTTTTAGCCTTTTTGATATAAATGACGTTCCATTTGGTCACTTATATAGACATATTTTGCACTCAGTCCAAAGCAACTTCAGGACGTAAGACTTTAAGCCAATAAGGTTATCTTTAAACTCACTCCCGAATAATTATGTAGTTGCACTTCTCGTCAAGATTTGTTTGTCTATTTCAGACGTAAGTATCTTGTAACATCACAGCCATGCCTAGTTTTGTATTATTTGGCGATTATGAATAATGCATAACCAATTTCAGTTTCTTATAAAAATCAAGCCAGCGGTGTTATACCACTAATTAAAATGATTAGGGAATAATACTATCAAAAGTTAGACGACTTTTTATTGACATCGCTCTATGCAATACCTATGCGTTTTATGTGTTTTTCTTTTAATTCATTAGGTTAAATTGAGTTAATTGTAGTTCACATTCCTATGACCTTCTAAACATAAAGCATCGCAGACAGATACCGACACTCATATGTAAGAGCTTAATAAATTAAAAAAAGTAGGTAATAGTAGTAATATTAATAATCTTTTTTTTTTCAATCCAGGAGGGTTGAGCTGCGCAAGTTGGGTTAAAGTCACGTAGAGGTACGCACTAAATATATCTGGCACTGTAGGAGAAAATCGATATTTCATGACAGCTCAACACGAAGCACGTCTCCGAGTAATTACTTTAGATTATTAAAATTTTGTCAGGTTTTTATTTACAGCTGCAGATGAGAGTGTAATTCAGTAAACGTCTTAAACAAGAAATCAGTCTTAAAAAACATTTTTCATAAAGAAAACCAGTTAGGGACGCAGAAAAATAATAAAAGCTGCAGAATCAGGCGAGCTGTTACACACAAAAAATTATGTATGCGTTATCATGAAAAAAGCATCTTGCCACTTGAGTCGAAGATTGTTGCAGTTAAAGACGTAGGTATTAATTCCTTATTTTACTTTGTCTATATTTTTGGCTGTGTCAGCTGTCGTGTACAGGCCGGAAGTGGTATACATCTCTGCGTAAAGTCAGAGATACTAACACAAAAAATTGGGACGCGGTTCCCGGTCTTAAGCATCTTGCCACTACGGTAAAAAAAAATAATCTAAGAACATAACACAACATGGCGTTCCCCGTTTCCTGCTTTGTTGTTGTGTTCCCATTCAGGCGTTAGGAGTCGCGGTGCGGAAGCTCAAAATAGAATCGATCGTCGTGGAAAACCACGACGCGTTTTTGAAAAGCAACGGCTGCCGACCGAAATCTAGCAACAATGGAACAACACTCCCCACAAATGTACGAGAACACGACTGCGGCGCAATGTGTCGCTTCTCTTTTACTGTCGTCGGCGCTGTTATGGTTTATATTTTGTTCACGGCCAAACTCCTTTGCACCAGCTTTACGGAAATTGTGGAAACGAAGAAAAACAAACAAAAACATATAACCTGATAAGTTGACGCGCTGATTAGAAAGAAATGAAACCAAAATGGTATAAGCCACATATAAACAGAAAAACAGAGATATAAATCTAATTCAAAACACTGGAAACAAACCGATAACACACTGATCAGTAAAAAGAGCGAAATACTATTGCTCGGATCATCAGCGTGTTTTCTAATAAACATATGGAGATTACAGCGCTTTGTTTTAATGTAGAATTCTTCCATTTCTCGTTTTGCAGTTGTTTTGTGCAGGCATTTCAGACCTAAAATTGAATTTTCTACAAAGAAAGAAAGGAGGGAGCGTGGCTTGAACTCTGATTGTAAGCGGTAAGCTCAAATTATTCAGCTTCCTTTCTACAACCGTGATGCGTGAAAAGAGCGGTTGTACTTTTATATGTACCATAATACGCCTTCCTTACGACAGCGTGTTTGTTATTTAGACGCTATTTTATGAAATTACCGATTGCTTATGTTTTGAATAGATAAATCTTATTTGACTTCGAAAAAGAAATGCGCTGGAACTTCAGTTTTTTTTTTATTTAATAATCTGAAATATTGCTTCATTCGAGTCATGTTTGTTATATCAACATTTCCACTCAAAGCTTTCTTTCGCTTCAAACTCTTCCCATCCCATAAATGTGGTACCTAGGAAGTTTGTGAGGATGATTTAGAATGCATGTTGTGGAAGTTTTAACATTAATTAGGTAAATTTGAATAATTCACCGATCAATTGAGAGTGCTTGTGCTCTGTTTGACTATAGACGTCATACGAAATGCATAGCTCCACCGAGTGTGGCGCCGAAAAATATGCCCCCTCTCACCAGTTGGCTTCGGCGCTGGCAAGTCCGGGGCGCGAAAGCGAAGTTCTGAATAATCCTTCGCTCGCACAAGCACACGCCCAGAGAAGGCGCTTTCGGTAACCAGACGCCCTTGCCCTTGCAGGCACTCAAAGCCAAATTTCTAGCTGAAGTATACATCCGCCGTGTTGAATGCGGCGAGGAACCAGCGACCGGCTTGGCGACGAGCACGTACATGCGCAATAAGAGCAGAAAACAATTGTAACCCTTAGCTCGCAAGTGTGGGTGAGGATCGATGACGGTGAGCAGCTAAGCCAGCATTATTACCGACAACATTACAAAATTGACAAACATCAGAGGAATATGGACGCAACAAAGATGGCAGCGTCCGCACAGAGTGTTCCAAGACATTCGAACAATTTTGCATGTGGACTATTCACCTCGGATATAATTAGAAAGCAGTTAACAAATAACTGAATTCAAACAGTTAAGAAATAAAGTAAACGCTGTCATTCGTTCTGCAAAGAGAAACTATTTTTAAATCACTATTCGAAAAATTCAGATTTAGTTCAGCAAAACTTGGTCACTGATTAATCAATGCCGAGGCACTGGTTCTAGAAATTTTATTCACCAAACCCTCGAACGAAATTTCGGGTCACTTACCTCAAAATTAGCAGACGACTTTAACGACTTCTTTGCTAAATACTCTGGCGTGCCAAGAGCCACTTTTGTGAACTCATGCACACTAAAGAATGAACTTTTGGCGTCAGCTTTCCTTCCTTGCTTAAACGAGAAGGATCTGCGTTCCCTTTTATTTAGTTTCAAAGCCAGCAAATCTCCCGGTATTGTTGGTATTCGAGCATACGATCTTCAGAGAAATTTTACATATATTAAAAACGTTCTGCTCGCTATGCTGAACAGCTTCATTACGTCTGGCAGTATACCTGATGAGCTCAAGGCTGCTATTGTGCGGCCACTTTTTAAAGGAGGAAAAGGAACCACTGTTGCAAATTATCGCCCTATTTCAATCCTACCTATATTAGGACAAATTCTCGAGAAACACCTCTTTCTGGCGATGAGCAGATTTTTTTAGATAAGAACGAAATATTTTCATCTACTCAGTACTATTCATTACTGGGAAAGGCACGCACCCGGCACTTGATGATTTTTCTGATTACTTATATTCAACATTCAATAGTAAAATGTTTTCATGTGCTCTTTTTCTTGATGTGTCCAAGGCTTTCGATTCTGTCAGCCATCAGTTGCCCCTAGCAAAATTATATCGCCTTGGTTTTCGCGGCCCATCTTATTCTTTACTGAAAAACTTTCTTTCTAAAAGGTCCCAGTTTGTCCTAATTGGCAACTTTAAACGTTCTCGGCTTTCCTTGCTGGTGGGAGTGCCTCAGGGTTCTGTTCTTTTTCCACTACTTTTCAATATTTTTGTGAACGACATGGCCCAGGTTATCAACGGGTCTAAAGTTTACCAATATGCCGATGACACTCTCCTTGTTTCACGTCATATTAAATTCTCTGACTCACTCCACACACTCGAAATAAACGCCTCTCATATAATGGATTGGTTCGATGATAACCTCCTAGACATAAACCGTTCTAAAACAAAGCTGGTATTTTTTCCCAGCCCTCATAAAAGACGCCAGGCTCAAGTAAAGTTTTTGCTTCACCCTTCCAGTTGTGCTCAATACAACTGGGTAAAACTCGAATCTGTCGAGCACTTGAAATACTTAGGTGTACATTTCGATTTTGATATGTCTTAGAACACACATATATCATATATTTGTAGTAAATTACGAATTGTGTCTTGTATGCTTTATAATACTAATTTTTTTTTGTGCCAGTCGGTATGAGAATAATAATCGTTCATGCGCTTGCTTACAGTGTCCTTCGACACGGTGTTACGGTATTTGGCAACTGTTCGGGTCCTTGGCAGTCCAGAGTTATTTCTTTATTGAAAAAAAAATCCTGACAAGCGTTGCATATAATTCTTATTTTTCAGGCAACAGTGATATTTTTCGAAGTCTCCAATTGCCAAATCTGCGTTCTCTTTTTATAAAAACGGTAGTGCTCCGTAGCTTTTGGAAAAATGAGTTTAAAACACTATTTCAGTCTCCCCGAATACTTCGTCCCGTTCCTCGTTTTGTAGTGCCAATTTGTTCGACCAGGTACGGTGAATGCACTCAGGATTACTACGTTCCGTGTATGTTCAACGCACTCCCCGACACTTTCATTGACATTACATCACTGAAACAACTGAAGCAGGAAGTCAAGTGCACCAACTTTGATTTCACCTATAGCATCTCTTTGCTGTGTCTGCATGCTTCGAGCTTGAACTGTAATTAGCTAAGTTAATTTTAACTTAGTTTCACCTTTTTTTCCCTTTTACTTCGTTTTCGCTTAACGCTTTTCGTGTTCTTGTTCCTACCTGCTTTTCTTTTTCGTCTTTCGTGCTTTTTTTTTTCTTTTAACGCTTTTCGTGCTTTTTTCTTGGTGTTTTTTTCCTTTTTTTATGCTTTTTGGGTTTTTATAGTTCGACTTTCTGTCTTACATTGTGGAATCACGATAACGGTCTTTTGAATTTTTTTATGGGCGTCATCATAAAAGCCCTCTGCAGGCTTTGATATGCCCGTATTAAATACTTGAATTCCGATGTGTGTGAAAATAAAGTTTATTATTATTATTATTATTATTATTATTATTATTATTATTATTATCTACTATTATTATTTACCAATTCTACAACATATTATTTTATAAAAAAATCCCGCAGCGGTTCAATTATATTCGTCTACCAGATATTGTGGGAATTTTCGAGTAACTATATAGCCACGAGTACAATGTATGTCTGTGTTTCATACGATCTTTGGCCTAAATGAAGTCAAATTATATTCAGAACACGTATTGCTACAAAGCAAGATTAATTGATGAACATATCCTAAACTAAAATTCCTTCGCAAAAATTAGAGGTGTCAAATGTGGTGCTCGTAGCTCAGCATTAATAATACTATGAACGAAAAGCAAAGTAATTTGTCATCTCTACACCGTTTACTCTTATCAGTGTCTAAACCCCTCTCTGCTTCAACTGCACGCCGACATTCTTCTGCAAAAGCACCAGATAATAGGGTGTCAAGTTCCACATGGTGTCTGTCCATGCAATAACGGCACTTCACTGGGCGAGCAAAGTGATCTGAAGACCGAAAGAGAGGGTATGGCGAGAAAAACATTTTAGATCAGTTTTAGATTTTACTTCCCTCTATACAGCGACTTTAAGATGTTATATCGCGGGGAGAGCTTCGTTCACAAGCAGTACTCTCACGCAATGTACCATTTACTCGTAACGCTTTCTAGTGGACTGCTACGAGCGGCAAAACTTGAAAACATACTTTCCTGTGTTATATTCTCGTAGACCGCTTTCCATACCCTCTTAGGCCACAATGGCGGTCACAATATTGAGGGCATGAAGTTTGTTCTTCCATTTGAGTCTTCTCGTATTTGATACGAACTGAGCCAAGTTCACGCCGAATGCTGAAGAGTCCGTGCTGTCCAATGAATGCTCAGAGTGTGCGACCAAAGAATGGCGGACTAGGATAGGTGGCGAAGTGGTTACTAGATGGCCTGCCTGGCACTTTCAAAAAGGGTCTATTAGGAGGCAGTTGTTAGTGTCTTCTTCGAGGCAATTAAACCACTGCATAAGATTTAAAAAAAAACTCAATGGAGTTTCTATGACGTTTGCTTCGAAGGGCTGCAGTTGATCTAACGAAATGGCATCCAGAAACGAACCAATGAGGACCTCATTCTTTATCTCTATTTGAGTTCGTTCTTCTCGTTGGTACTCGCTTCGGGCTTCCCCTTTGATGATACAAGATTTCGTTTTATATGGAGCGAGCGTGTGCTACGTGTTCCTGATTCTGATTGGATAGCAGACAAATTGGGACTCCCTCTTTTTATGTTTCTCCTCGCTTAATCCTCGCGCGGTTTGTCGTAACACCGCTGATGATGCCTTGGGGCTCAGGCGCGGTACAGTGGCATCCTCTTTGGCGTCTTACTCTTTGCTTTTATGTTCGTTTTTTTATTTCCGTGCTGTTTTTGTATCCCTCGTTTGTTTGTAGTTTCTAGTCCTGCGTCAGGACCATTCGTTTGTCTTAGTGAGAGCCATTGTCGTAGTGTCCGACACACGGGGCTTTGGATTAACTCTAATGTTGTTGCTTTGTTTTATCATTGTTTTATATCAGTCAATGGCAAACACACATCTATATTTGTCGTTGTTGTTTGAAACAAGATAATCGGGCAAAAGTATAAATATTGAGGGGAATTAAATGAAATACACGTTAAATGAAAGCTCTCGTATACACATTTCAAGGCATATAATATTAGTACCCGAGTCTATCGTAAACCAATAACCGGCTGCATTCAATCATAACTCTCACCATCCCGGACCTTGATAAATTTTCTTCGAATTATCTAGAAAAAAGACGCCAACAAAATCTAAAGACACAAAATACATTTTAAAAATATCTAACGTTTTAAGGCAATTCCTTCGTGCAAAACAAATCGCGAGATTTAAAGATCTTCCACGTCGTTACCCGCTAGCAAACTTCAACGTCAGTGATCTTAGAACTTGTTTAAATCTCACGTGATTCCCTTAAAGCTGAACAGTAAGGCACAAGAAGGGTACCTTGACAAAATCAAAATAGTAGGATGTTTTTCAATACGCTATATAACCAGTGTATTGAAGGATTTCCGTCTCAAAATATCAAAAACAGCAAGGTTGCGATTTTGTGTTATTAAGCCCATTCTGCACTTCGTTAAATATATAGACATGCTCAATAGAAGTGCAGACAACACTGCATTAGTTTGACAAGCTGTGCACGCGCATGTTTGGGCAGTATCGTGATACAAATGTATCCCGATTGTATATTATAGATAATTTCGAGTATCTGTGTCTCTGTATCGAGATAAATTTGAAGAATGTATTTATATCTCAGTAGTGAACTACATGCACATTGCATCGCTTCTATGGCGATACTTTGCCAGACTTAGGTATCCAGTCACATTTGTTGCCCTTTTTACTATAAGATTAAAAGATAAAAACCTCTGTTTGCTTTAGGTGCCTCATAATGTATAATATGAACTCGCTCTATGACATAATTCACTACACTCACCAACATTACAAGAAACTGTGGTTTAAAAAAGGTTATTTAGAAGAATCACAAAATAAGCCCCTCTCACAGAGCCCTCCACTCTTTCCAATTTAGCCGAGCGAGCGGTGTGAAGGAGTTGAGTGGATAAAAATGGTACGGCTCTGTTGTCAAATCTCCCCACACTATGGGTGACTCGGGAGCATACAAGACCACAGCCGGAGATGCGTTTTCACAGCAAAGCAGAATTAATTTCTTGCAGCCGCCTTTTGTCAAGCGTGGCACGTAGTTTTCTTGTTCAGTAACTATGTGCTTCAAGGGGGCGGGGGGGAGGGGGGGGAATTGAGCGGAACTAGTGATCAATAAAGAGTTCAAGTTAAAGGGAAATGCATACAATGGCAGAAGAAGAGGAGCACAAGCATAAATTCCCCTTTGTATCCGCCACGAGCCCTTCCCATATAGACCGTTTCACCCTCCTCGGCATGGGCGCTGCCATCTTGAAATCACGTGACGCGGCAGCCATTAGGTTGCTTCAACTTGCTGCTCCGCTCTCCCCTCCGCGCCTTGGCGGATGCGTTGTATTCGTATTTTTCGTCGCGTTTCGCCGCTCTTTCTTGCCTTACCTCGGAAACTGTAGTCCGATACGTCTACTCCACGATTAAGGCATCTCGAGGGCTCAGATGTCCTTATGACAACTGAGGTTTGTTTACTAACAGTGGCGGAACATTCTCAGTAACAAGCGCCTATATTTATATCGCGCATTTAGGATCGGAAGGCGTCAAGAATAGTCAGCGCAAGGAGACTATCTGTATTTCCCGAAAGTATCGTTCTTTGCAATCATAATATATTAAAAATAGTTTCTTTTGATTATGTGAGGAAACTCGCGGAGCAGATAAACAACGAACGTTTAACTTGTATTTTATCTGAGGCTAGAAGTAATGGTACGTCAACATCAGGCGATTTATTTGTTCATAATATCACACCTACATGTGTAGGAGGTTCTCAATCTTTTTTCGCACTAGTGAAGTTTAAGAAATTGTATACCGTGCTCGCTCCGATTTCGAAGGTCATTTAAGTGGTTTATTGATTATGTTTAAATAACCAGTTCAATCGACTTAATTTATTTTAACACAAAGGTTGGGACTTCTTGCGTAAGAAACTGACATGGGCGCTTAACAGTAGTGAGTTTTAGAAAAAAGTGCACTAAGAAATAACGCCGTTTGTCTCTATTTGCAAATCCAAAACGCGGTTTGGGTTCGACGCATAAGCAATAATGACGACGCTTTTTTTTGCGTACGTTGTTTTATTTTTTTTGCTAGAATCTGGAATCCGCAATATTTGACGGCGAAAAAAAAAAGAAAAAAAGAGCAGTCTGCAAAACAATCACTTGAGTCCAAGATTGTCGATGGCGAATAGAGGTTTACTTTTGGTGGCTGGCGACGCCGAAATTTACAAAGAGAATCTTATCAAACAAATAAATATTTGTTCACACAGGTCCGTGAAGTGGTGCCTAGCGCTAGAATTCAGCAAAACTTTCCGAGGTATTTCTCCTCCTGCGCCTTTTAATTTTATTTGGCCAATTTATTGGAAGACAAATGCCAGATTTAATTTTGCGGGCCTGTTACTTATATTATATCTTGAGTACGCGAATGTTCATATAATAAGTATTTATTTCCTAGGGCCAATATTGCGAAATACTGCTTATAGGTACTTTAGCAGGGTTGATAATTTAAGAAATTTCTTATTCGGCCTGTCAAAACATGCTCTACTGAATTCAAAAACAAAAAAGAGTCCGAGACGATATTACTTGTTTATATCAATTATCTGCGTCATTACACGATACGTTTTAAGTCAGCGAAGTTCACTAAAGTTTGGGTGCCCTCGAAAACCAAACAGTGAGTAGTAAACTCGTGAGTTCATCTGTTCTGACCGATTCAGCACATTGCTAATCAAGCTGTCGATATGCTTCATTACATTCCCGTGTTAGTCTCGTCATCAGTTTGTTTTTCTGAAAACTGGTGCCATCGACTATGGCCGTAGACGATGGTAATCTTCCCTGTACCCCAATCAGGCGTTTCGCAACCGACCATAATCAGGTACATCAAAGGAGTTGGTAAACAAAAATCACGCAATTTAGGCTAAAATACACCTCGTAGTCCACAAAGTGGCTCAATACCAAAGTTTCATTGGTTGTGTGGTACAAGAAAATTAAAGTATCGCAAAATTAAGCAAAAACATTGTAAAACAGCAACATAGCCGCGTTCATGTTGAAACCGAAACAAACCAAATTGAAGCAACCTAATGGCGTCAGCGCCCTCTAACCGCCGGTGAGGCAACTACTAAAATGAAAAGGTCTATAGCATAGTTCAGGAACAAATACATTTACATTACTATATGTATCTGTGTTCGGGAATACTTTTTTTTTATTTTTGCAGAGGTATCTCAGGGATATAACCCGTCGCATAAAATACAAATATATCTCAGTATCTGTATTCTGGGCCTTAAAATAGTTGTATAAGTATTCCCGAATACTTTTTAGAAAATCTCTGCTCAACCCTGACCAGCACAAGCCTTTTTTGTGCACAAGTTATCTCACGCACGGTCTATAGTGGCAAGATCATAAACCATATGTGCCTAAAGATAACTTCGGAGTTTCAAGTAGCCGTCTCTTTTACTGTTTAATACAAAATTTTGTATAAAGTTCTTTTATAAAAATATACTTTATTGTGTATCACTATACACAGTGTTTACGCGACTTCTACAAATATTAAGTTTTCGGGCTATATCCTGAACCATAAATT
Organism: Ixodes ricinus; assembly: GCA_037355805.1. NCBI lineage: Eukaryota > Metazoa > Arthropoda > Arachnida > Ixodida > Ixodidae > Ixodes > Ixodes ricinus. Next base: position 140,982 of record JAZHYW010018844.1, on the reverse strand, counting down.
TATGTCCCTTCAATAATGAACAAAATTGATACTTACGTGAATAAAAAGTAAAATTGCATTTTATGTCATGCGGTTGTATATCTTAAAACAAGCACTGGAAAGTTTAAATACTTGCAGCCATTCCCTTTTTCTTTGGTAACAACCTGACCACACAAACAAAAAGATCTAAAGGCTGCGCCGACACATAAACCCACTAATGTGGGAAAGCAAATTCACACTTTAGTGAAGGGCAAAGGTGTAGCCGTTGAATTGGTCCTCATGTTTTACTGGCACTTTAGGACTGGTATTTATAGAGGTATAAATAATTGCTAGTCATTTCTGCATAAAAAGGACAGACACAGCAAACTCTGTCTGCTCGAAATATATTCAGAATTCGTATCGTGGCAGAAATATTTTGACTAGAGGAGTGTGCCGATGTTCAGGAATACGAATTTTTTATTAATCACCTGACGAGTGTGCTGGAGCGTCAGTGGTTCTAAATCTTTAGTTTGACATTTTATTTATTTTGTGGGATCTCTTTTCTAATTTTGCATGGTATCAGAGCCCCTTCTAAGTTCTCGGTGTCTCCTACTAAGAGGATTTACTCTTTCTCATTATCAGATCCTAAATATAGCAATGTGATGAACTTCCAAGTAAGCTTTTATTCCATTGTCCTCAAACAAACAATCGCCTTGTTTGCTAGGAAAAGAAGAAATAAAACAAACATATGATTATTAAAACCTCTTGTTTGAAAATATTCACATCGTAAGTCTTCGAAAACGCGCGAAACATTTATTCTAACGTTCCTCGTGGAATAATCAGAATTGAAGAGCAATCGGACGCAGGAACATAATGGTAGCGGTACACTTTGAGCGATTTTATTGAGGGCCCGCATGCGTAGGATTACAGAGCGCCCAAACACAGGCAGCTGCTTGGAACAATTGTGAAGGTAGGGCGCGCGCAATAGAAGAGCGGAACACTTTTTTTTTTTTTAGTGAGAACAGCGAGAATTCAATAATGTTGGCCTTTTTTTTATTCCTCAATCTCAAATAGCATTTGGCGCAAAGTGGGGGGATTTGCAAAGACGAACTGCTTCGAAGCCATCAAAGGTGAATGTAAAAAGAATAAAACAAATATGGGAGCCGTAAAAATATACATGTTTTGAGGACAATCACAGAATTCGAAGACAAGGCAAGAACAGATTTAGATGAACTCAACTGTTATGAAAAATGTGCGAGTCGCCTCTCCCTCTGGGTGGAACTCGAAGCGCGAAATTGTGCAATTTAAAGCGTGAAAAATATTATTTTTTTTTACTTTTTAGTACTCATGTTTGTAAAAGCGAGTGTTTTTGTTTTTTCATCTTTTTTCTTTACAGTGCCGGAACTTTTATCGCGTGAATAAACGCGCGCTACGGATGAAATCATTTGTCCGCTTCCGCGGCTTGAAGCCGGATGGAGATAATCACGACGAAATGGAAAGCAGCAAAAATAAAAAGGAAACGCTAGAAGCAAAATAAAATATTCGAAGCATTATTCTTGACGACAAGAAGGTTTTTCGCGCGCTCGTCTAAATTCTTTCATATTTCAGATGGTGATATCATTTCATTTCTTTTAGAAGAAAAACTAAAAGCATTGCTCGAAGCCTTGAAGCAGCCCTTCTTGTTGCTTGCAAAGTGGGCGCCATTATTATAAAGTTCGATGTTGAAATGATTGTTGAAGCGATAACGAGATATAATTAGGCGACGAAGCCCATATAATCATAAAAAAGAGCCATCTTACGAGCAAAAAAAGCTCTAACGCACTACGTGTTTAACTTAGTTCTTATAACTTTATGTGAAAGCGTCTGATAATTGCGTTATTTTAATTGTATGCAAATTGGGTATTCACGATCACTCGTCCAACGGCTTCACTACAAAATTAGGTTTCTTTTTGTGCGTGATGCAGTGTGAAGTGCAACGAAAATGTTTTCATGCAATCTTGCTAAAAAGTCATTAATGCTAAGCTCACATGTGACCGCACTCAAATAAATGGTACCATACATGGTCAAAACAGCTACTACAAAACAAAACATAAAAGCTAGTGTTCATATTTTATGAAATGCTAACCACATACCTAATACCCTGCAACAAAGACTTCAGAAGTGCCAGGCAATTATACGGATGCTAAGCGCAAATTGGCTTTTTGTTGATAAAATCGATAATATACATTTCTCATAAACCGACGCCCACGCCTAAAACAATCGCTCTTTGTTTACGTCGCAACAGATATTGTTACTAAGGAACGATACTAATATTTCGGTACGTCGAAACGAAATAAAACAAAACATGCATAGAAACGCACCTAGAGACACCAAACACACTAAACTATCCTTAAGTGTCTTCATTTCATAGATAGCGCGCCAGACGATTAACATTTACTGAAGTTAACTAATTAGCGCTCGCTATATGGCGTCTAATTTGCTTTTAGTGAGGAGCGATCATGTGGCGTTTTTTTTCTGTTGAAGAGTGGCTGGCTTGGACTACCCTGGTAAAGGTTGTACGGCGGAAAATTCTATATTATTTGCAGTTTTACTTTATAATAAAACTATTTAAAACCGCAACCTTAGATTTCAGCCTGCGTCTTAAATTCCCTAACGTTCACTGTAATTGCTACTGCAACTGTGAATACTAATATATGGCAATAGTCGATTTAGCCCTATATATATATATATATATATATATATATATATATATATATATATATATATATATATATATAAGGAACAGTTGATAATTTCAGAAACTTAAGTGTTTTATTTTAATACTTCTTGCACTAAATAACACAAGCAAAGTGGTTTTTGAGCATACCCTCGCTACCAACCCTTGTCCTTCCGACGAGCGCTCGGATACCTGAATACGGCTGATCCTCTTGCACCTTGAGAGCCCTCAAACATCTAATAACCGCCGATTCATCCAAAAGGCACATAATTTCACTATCATTGACGGCCCTCTTTGCCCACACAACTACATGCCCAATAGCCGCTGATGGCTCCTTGCTGTCCCGTCCAAAAACCGTCACGTCGCGCTCAAATAATTGCATTACGATCCCACTGAGGGTCACTTAGGCTTACTCAAGACTTACACCAGAATTCGCAACCAATTTTTATTACTAGGGTTGTGTCGCAGTGTGTTTAAGTGCCTTCGCTTGTGTTTACAGTCCCAATTACGCAAGCCGTCCTCATCCCTATTCACCGGTTAACTTAAACCCGTTACACCATCAGACATTTATGGTGGTGTTTTAGACAGGAAGACAAGATGTATAGCTTCCTCAAAAAAATGTATTCCATCCAAACAACGCGCCGGCTCGAGGTTTAAGCGATGAACTCAGAAGCACGTCGGCTGCGTCATCACACGTGCGGCGGTGACGCTTCCATCGCCACATGGAGGCTTTACTACGCGCTTGTAATGTCAAGCATAGCATGTCTTCTCTGTACCACTCAGACCACCGGCCTTAGTGAGCGCTTTAACCAGACGCTTTCGGACATGATTTTCATGCTTCTTAACTCGCAACACTCGAACTGAGACCAAACTCTATCGCTCGTCACATTTACCTATAATATGGCGATTCCATACACAACTGCATCTCTCCATTTCATCTAGCGTACCGTCGAGACCCGGCGTCCACATTGGACGCTATCTTTCCCCTCCACAACTCGATATGACCCGAACAGCGTATTTCGTTCAACTCGCTTCCCGGTCCGAAACCTGTCGTCGACTTGCACGCGCCCGAACGCTGTAACATTAACAAGCTGTTAAACTTCGTTATGACGCACACCACGAAGAGGCCCACTTCCCCCCAACGACCTCGTCCTTTTTTTTTTATTCACGCCAATGTGCCAAGTTGGGTTTTGAGAAAAATTTCTCCCGAAATACGAAAGACCGTATCGCATTATACAACAGGCTTCGCAGTGTGGCGATGGAAGTGTCGTCGCCGCACCTGGCATGGCGCAGCTGAGGTGCTTGTGATCTCAACACTCAAATCTCGAACTGGTGTGTTTTCTTCTTTTTTATATATATAATAGATTATTTTCACTAAGTCGTACCTCCTCTCATTCTGACTAAAACACCCTCACAATATTATCGTTCAAATGGTTACTTTAACGCTGATATTTGCAAGTGTACATATTTCCTAAACAGCGAATTTCACAAGGCATGAAAGGAAGTTGCATTCGGAGCTGGGATAACGGATCATTTCGAAGTGCCATGTTCTGGATGCTTCTAGGCTCTCATACACCAGTTCTCTGAATTAGGAAAAAATACAAAATCACGGATACAGTTTGTCGTACAATTTACGCAGAAGAAACAGATAAGCCCAAATGTTAGCTGGTAGTTAGTATAAGTTTTACTGCATATGTCATTTCCAGCTTTTAAATGCATAGCATTTACAGGGTCAACTCTTAGCCCTTTCAGGTCCGAGGCACGAAGCCACAATGGTGACGCTGACGCTCACGCTAATGACGCTACGGTGTTCACGCGACGTGATTAGAATTTAGAAGGTTCACCATAAGCGTCGTCATGTGAGCAAAGGGATGACATCACGGTGTTCTTGTAACGTCAACAGCTTTCCAAAAGATTCCCCGTGACGTAATTAGCATGAAGATCGTGACTTGACGCTAATCTCTCGTGAAACCATGATGTCACGTGATTCTTAGCCTCATAGTAGCACATAACGTAACCTGACATGACATTACGTTTCCGCGTTACGTAACGTTACGTTACACCGTGACTAAGGTGAAACCATGACGTCACAGAGAATATTCAAAACATTATGCATTTACATCACCTTTGTAATGTTGAAAATATATAGTTTTTTTTATAATTGTGCTCAAGTCTGTTTTGTGTTTATTTACCGTTTATAAGCCTTGCCTAAACAGTCTGTTCCTTTTTTTTTGCAGTTTTTAAGGATATTAGTGTTTTTCTCGTTTTGCTTTTTTTACGCTATCCCGGCGATTTATGTTCCCTTGTTTGCAAACTTTCAGCGTCTTTACCAGGCCCCAACGACTTCCTCCCTAAACATAATGGTGATGGCTCAACCTGAGGTACTGGCGAGAAGGCAGTTTAAGCTTCCATTAGGCAAGCACTCGGGACAAGGCAAATGATAAAACAAAGCTCGTGCAAATAATAAAAAGAAAAATAAGGGTAAAAAATTACCTATGTATTTTCGAGCGTTATAAGCACGTTGCTGTATACGGAACAACGTAAGCGGAGCTACGAACGGTGTTGCGGTACTGCCATCAAAACAATTTTATGTTGGTGAGTGCGTGAGGGCTAAATTAGTGCGAATAAAGTAAAATATAAGACAACACAAAATAATATATAATACCGTACGATATTTATTTTATTAACCTTTTACGTATAACACAAATAAAAGTCCACATGCGTTAACAATTCATATGGGTGGAAATAAGTTGCTGCTACGGCTTCCTTACAACGCGTATAACATAATAATAGTCGTGATAATAGGAGGAAAAAGAATAAAAACCGTACTAGTCATCATGCAACCGGTACAGATTACATTACTGTTGCTGCGAGACATATAACATTCACGTTTATTTCAATTTTTCAAATAGCATGTTAAGAAAAGATTGAGTTTGTCTTATACGCATCTACATAACGAAAAGGGCAGCACTGGTTAAAACTAATGCAGCAATGGCTAAAATGTGGGAAAATGTGCAGTCGTGGCATATCATCGTTTTTGAAAAATAACAAATAAATGAAGATATTTTTTATTTCTTTAGATTTCAATTTTAGCAATTACTGAACATAACTCCTTTTCATTGACCTTCGATTTATACAACGTGTTATGAGAGAGATGCGAAGTTACTCTACATAGATAGTTCACAAATATCAAACGATCGCAATTGAAAGGCAGTTTACTTTTTTTAACATCTAGTAGTTCTCTAAATTGGTTCGAGTAGTGAATTTTTCCTACAAAAACAAGTTTAACCGAAAATGATGTCTTTTTTTTTACAATATTGTTTGCGGCACTTGGCATGTTTTCCTCGCATCAGAGTGTAGATACATCGGAAGTACACCGGATTTTGTTTTAGTTTCATAATGAGCTAGCATATGAAACGTAATTATAATCTCGTAAACCTTTCCTTTTTTAAGTTGATTTTATTTTATTCACTCTAAAGCTACCAAAGAGAGACATTAATTTTATCTTCGAGCGGTGAATATTACTTTACACTATCATTGAAGATGGCGTCGCAAGAGAAGCGGTAGACAAAACGCACTTTGAAAGCTAGCCAACATAGAGCTGCAGTGTGATTTCCGGAAAGCATCAGCTTGTTCGTCTTCTCATGTAAAAAGTAGGATGATATAACAAAATAAATAAGAGAACTACAGTAAACTAGTTAAGCGAAGCTTCCTTTCGCAAGCTGCCGCAACGAGCCACTGAACTTTTGATTATTTTCATGTTGTCTTGATGCCTACTTTCTTTGGAGATGATGTGCCCTGAAATTCAATCACCAACAGATGCAAATTATTCTCCCAATAGCCCAAATATGCCGGTGTGGTTTCTATAATGAAATTCTGTTGTATCTCGGTTACTTCTGTTGATCGTGAAATTGCTCTCTATGAAAGTGCAATATGCTTGGGTGATGTTGTTTTATACAATTTATCCCTATATTGCATATATTAAACCGTGAAAAATCTGGCTGTGATTCGCGCATAAAATCTAATGTAATGCTCGGTGCGATGCGAGTATTTTAAAACGTTTTCTTTCCTTAAGCATAATGGCTTAATTTTTGCATTCAAAATAAGCTATCGTTTGCAAATCGTTGAATTGTTTGTTCCTAGCTTGCATTAAACAAGGGCGTATCTACCGAGTTTTGAAATAACGAGTTTATATGGTAGCTACCCTCTTTTACGCTGTATAAGCCATAGGTTTGTTTCTGAAAATAGTTTCTATTGTGCGACTTTTTATAAGTATTTTTTAATCTTAACTACGGAAATGTTTTCAAATTGGTTATAATATTTTTTGTTCGATTCTTTCACGAGAATATTAAATCCTGATCTCAATTGCGCCTATATTGCGATTATTTAACACACATTGTTGGGGGCTTTTCACTTTCATAACACTTTCTCTTTCATAACAGCGCTGTAATTTTACACAACTGTTCGACGTATTGAAATGGGAACGCGGTGTTTTATTTTCCTTTCTTCTTGGCTGGCTCGCATTTTATTGCATTTTATCTTAGAGGAAGCTAATACAGATTATGTTTTCGTTCGGGACGTGCGTGTCACATCTCGTGGCCTGACAGTGCGTGATCTCATGACTCACGGTGCGAAATTTTTATACTACATTACATGTAAACAATGTTCCTCGATGTAGCAACGTTTATTGTAAAGCGGTTGTCCGACGTGACGTCGCGTATCGTTACACCATGTATTGACACCGTGACTCCATAGGACCCAATCGCGTGACGGCGGGACACGTGAAGTCACGCAAGGTCACGAGATCACGAGATAAATACGAGTGTGCCATAAAAATATAATCTCATCGGAAAGCACCGTATTTCACGTTGTTCTTCTGCCTATGGCGGTTTCATTAGAAGATCACAATGCTGCTGCCCAGTTTAGCAGCAGTTAAATTCGTATATTCATCTGCTGTTTTTTTTTAATTTTAGTTACGAATTATAAAATGCGCATCAAAAATTCTGCGTACTTACATCTCCTCCTCTTCCTCGTCCACATGTGTCGTGTCGTTATATATCATTTGCGCATTACTAATAAAGTTTCTGTTTGCATTTCTGCCAGGAGGAGTTTACTACATCTGTGCCGTTTTAGGGTATCGATGACTTATACTTTCCCTTGCCTCATGGCATTTGTTGTTCATCCCTTTCTACGAATCATGTCTAGATCTGCTAACACATTGTTTGTGTTTTATTCGTCTATGGTCACTGAGAGGGTAAGAACGGCTGGAAAGTCCTTCAGTTGTTCAGCTTTTAGCGATTGCTTCCAACTTTCGATAACACATCTGCGTCTAGAGATCTCCGAGTGCGCACGCGCAACAAAACTACGACGAGACACAAGGAGCTCGTGCTATAGGCTGGTGGCCCAAAAGACACGCCTTCCACATTTTGTACTTTGAGTAATCACTGTGTCGGTTACTTTTTTTTAATATTGGAAGAAACTGTAGGTGCGTCCTATCAACTCATACTTCCATCGAAATTAATTTGTTGGCAGTGTTTTTGTGGCATTTAGAGATACATGGATAAATAAAATTGACGATGCAGCCGTCTTTGTGTACCAAATGCAGTACGCCAATCCTTGATGCTCATGACGGGCATCAAATTAATCGACCAATCCCGACATAACGTTTGCCTCCAAACACAGTCTGATCAGGGACAAGAGGTGACCGAAAAGTTATGATACTCGAACTTTCACAAATTGCAATCATAAACGCAAAGATTTTTTGTTTTTTTTGGGCGCTTTTATTTGGGGGGGGGGTTATTATTCAAAGGTAGTTGTGGTTGGTCCACAACGTACAGGAGGGGAAATTAGACGCGCGAAACGATGGAGCCATTCAATGAGGGCCAAAGGTCCGTCGTCACGGCGCCGATCGCCTTTGTGCCCTTAATTGCTATTAAAGTTCCCAGATGACAGTTTCCTACAAGCGGTGAAATTCTTTAAAGGTCCAACTGCGTGACGGTGCAGATTTTAGAAAGCGAATGGAGGCGCCCAGTAAAAAGAGTGAACTGAATGACGCCATTATGGTCCTACGGAATGTACTTCGTCGTTCGCAGGAACAAGTTGCAGTTACTCGTAAAAACGAGAATCAAAGGACTTTATTTAATACCACCGTCTAAAGAAGACACGCAGAAAAAAAAAAGTAAAAGATCGCGGTGCTTTTATTTTGCGTAATTGGTTTTGCCGGTGGTACACTCTTAGAAAAAGGGGTCTATATAGTCCTCTCTAAAGTGAGAAACGCTCTTGACATACACGTTCCTTCAGAAAGGCAGGAACGTTCGTGCCTGAAAGCAGGGTAGCAAAGTTCCTCCGTCGCCTGCATCTCATTGTGGCGGCCCCGAATCAAGCACATCGAGCTCAATACGAGGAAGCTACGTCTACTGTATGGGGCGAGTTGAGCAGTAAATAAAAGCGTAGCACGGAGCTTTCCTCGAACTGTATTTTTTCCTAAGCCAGCTTCCCCCGAAGGAAAAGAAACTTGCGTTTCGAAAGCAGTTACTCACTCTTCTGGTCGTTAGGACTGCGATGTTAAACGGTGACAACCGATACCCAGTTACTTCACACATTTTACGCCTTACCTATGCTATTTCACGAGCCACAATTCCTTCGTCAACCGCACATCACGGAAGAGAGGTATACCATTCGCGAAACCGAAAGCCGCTATCAAAAGAGCAAGTTAGAAACAGCTGTTGCACGCTAACCATTAATTATCGGGAAGCGTGAAAGAAGGCTGAATCGCTTGCAACCAGAAGGCAGGGTCAAAGAAGGGTAATTGTAAGTATCTAGGTTAGTTAATGCTAGGTGCCGCCGAACTCATGTTATACAAAATACAATTTTAATTTTACTTGCCCACGCTACCATTGCGCTTCGGCCCTTCGGGCACCTTTATTATACACACATGTAGATACATTACGCATACTACAAGCATGAGCTTGTAGCGTGCGTAACAATATACATTGAGCGCATACAGATACACGGCACATGCAAACGTCAATACAACAGTATACAAACCCGATCACTACTTGCGAGCTCTCGGTTTCCGCCGTTTAAACTCGTCGAATTGAAGGTACATGTTTGCTAGGTGACCCCTAAGCCATAAATAATATTTCCAACATGTTGATTTTTTCACTAATTTTCACACCTCTGACAGAATTTTGAACGACTCAGGGGATGAATCACTTAGTAAAAAGTAAACGCTATGCCGTAATTATTTGAAAGTCAATAAAACATGCCGCTGCACTGTGGTTCCAAGCCATGTGTTTGCTTCTTCTCATGGCACATCGTAGCCAGTTTTTCTGTTGTAGTATTTGTTTCACTATTTGTGCTGATTCGCCTGCGACTGCAATTGTCAAGATTTATTCTCTGTAGAATGGGTATTCACTAAGCTGGAAGCGATGCTTTGCGGGCAGTGAAATCGCGTTTCGATCAATTAGAATGCAGACAAAGCCGCAACTTGCGGCAGGTCTTTTGTATGGTGCTATTCCGTGGTGAGCTCACAAACGTCTAGAGCACAGTTCTGTTCGCCACTTGTTGAGCAGTTCTCCAGGAACCGTAGTATATTTAAACAGCAAAATAAAGTATAGTTTTTGTTTTTGTCGATTTTAGCTACCATCCTCCCTTAATGCTAAAATTCCAAACTCTAAATATACGCATATTCCATCATATTCTCATAGTGTTCATTCCTTTCACCAGAGCGCAATCACTCCCGGGGTAGAGACAACAGGACATCGCAGACTACAGTCACATTGGCCACTGTACGATAGGAGCTACGGTTCAGACCAGCGTTACAACATGACTATCCGCAGGTCGATCGATTGAACCGTAATCCCTCAAGCGGTCTTTCACTCTTTAATGAAAGCGGAATGTCAATCTGTGACGCCCGCTCTCTCCAATCACGGCCCGACCGGAGGCATCAATGCCTGACAGTTGACGTCGTCTCATCTTGTTGTTACACCCCTAATAAGCGAACAAAGTCACATCGGCGATAATTCCAGTTTTCTGTTCACAACGCACAAAACTGCCATCGCGATGTTGCTGGTATGTTGCTAACACGCTGAAGTAGAGAACAGCGTTGATTTCTGGTGGTGCACTCGGCATCCAAAAACAGAAGCGATTTCAGCACAGAAGGCACCCGGCAGCAAATTTCGCCTGTCTTGGACGCAGTTTCCGGCATTTCCATAACGTCGTCAACGTCGACACGCCGTTCCGCGTGGTTCCACGTTGGTTCCGCAATCCAGAGACGGCCATCTTAGCCCTGTGTACGTAGCACTCCTGGCACTGCTCCGGAACTTTGTTGTTTCTACCGGCTGCGTTTGCTCGTCAGACAATATTAGTGGTAAAAATGAAAGTCGTTCACAAATCTCTGTAATGTCAGACAAGGGTCCAGTTCTTGAGGAGGAGGAGGGAATGTATGGAGGGGAGGGTATATGCCTCCTCCTCCTCCGTACTCTCCCCTTTTCCTCTTCCCTTCCTCTCCTCCCCCTCCTCTTCCCCCCTCCCCCTCCTCCTCTGCCCTTCTCTCCTACCCTCCTCTTCTCCTCCCCCTTCGATCCTCCTCCTCCTTTCCGACTCCTCTCCTCCTGCCTCTGAATTTGATCATGGGTGACGTGACATGGAGTCGTGACGTCATTTTCTTAGCTAAATTAAAAGGGGAAAACTGAATTGGTGTTGTGGTCACGTGACGTCAATTTTCCCGCTAAATTTAGCGGGGAAACTTAAACCACTAAGTTTAGCGGGGAAATTGTTCCGCTAAATTTTGCTTGAAGATTATTTGACTAAATTTAGCGGAAACATTTTCCCGCTAAATATAACGAGAGAACTTCCAGCTAAAATTTGGTAGAAAAATTTCCCCCTAAATTTAGCGGCGGCGAAACGTCCCGTAATGCAACGCGTACGGTCACGCCAACGCCGAAGGCGACGCCGGCGCCGCTCAACACGGAAACAGGCGCCTAAGAGCTGCGCTCTAAAACGTCATGGAACCGTAATGTTCTGCACGTTTGGACTGGGAGGCGGAATTACAGGCGGCCTTCGTTGCCGCTGAAGCTGAATCAACCCAGCAACATTTATTAAACAACGCGCGCCGACGTGCTCGAAAAACGAAACCGAAAGAAGATGAGGCGGGAAGGCGGAACCTTTCTCCCGCCTGACTAGAGAAGGAGAAAACGTGTCACTCCTTCCTCCTTCTCGTGTGTGCTTAGGGGCGCGTGGGTAGAAGGGAGGAAAACGCGCCGTTGCTGCGTTTTTCAGCCATTTGTTCTCAGAGCGTAGGAAACGCACACAGACGATGAGTTTCATGATCATGCACTTTTTGTGTTTCTTCCTTCGCTCCATCGTAGTGTAGTCCGCTAAGTTTTTTACTTAAATTTAGACAGAGCATAGAAATGTCGGTTACGTGGATACAGCGTACACTGATCTGATAAGAGTCGGCGAGCATCAGCAGATGATCACCGTTAGAATGAGGTGAGCGATAAAGTAAAACGTGTTACTTAATTTGTTTAATTTCAAGGCTTATGGGTCGCGTTGGTATTGTTGTCTTGGCGGTAGTGATTATGACAGGTTAAACAAATTCATTGAATTTGAGGACGCCGTTCGTCGATCTTTTTTAACAATATTTATTTGAACAGTGATGCGCAGAAACTTGCCGTACGCGTGAAATAGCTATGACGTCATTACCTGGGAAGAGTGGTGGTTGTAGAATTGCAAGGCGGCGGAGAAAAGCTCACCAGATAAAAGCTCACCGGAGAAAAGCTCACCGGAGATAAGCTCACCGGAGAAAAGCTCACTGCAAAACCGGCAGATACGGAGAAAAGCTCACCGGCCTTTGAGCAGATTCAGAGACAAGCTCACCTAGTTTTTTGTTTTTAACTGAGCGGATTCTGCGTCAAACTTGGCAATTTAACACAATTCGCATTCGTCATTTCATTAAACATATGTCCTCGTTGTTGTAATATTCTTGAAGTTCATTGGGCTTATTTACTAATTCCTCAGAAATTAGTTATCACCTATTCTGTATATGAATGAAGCCGCGAGTATAAAATCAGAACATCGTACACCGGTAAAAAAGACAACAATTTATTGACAGCTGACAGTGCGCCGTCGGTACCTCTGTCAGATAAAAAGGTTAGCTCTTTGTGAGCTAATATGAATAGCGGTGTGTTAACCGTTTCCGCTCCGAATATTGTGTACTGCCTAATAGATAAGTAGGGGTTTGTTGATGTAATCAGTGTCCGCTACGCTGTTTTCTTTCTGTTAATTTCACTAACAAAACTTTAGTTGCGAACAGCTTCGTCTTGTCGTGTTTGTTGTCTTCATTCCGTCGTCGTCATTTGAGCGGTTTTCATCATGTATAACGTTTACCAACTCGCCATATTCGCTAGCTTACAGAAGACTACTTCTTATATAGGTCACGAGTAACAACAATGCGAGTGTGCGGCTCTGAAGGTCTGGGGTGGCTCACCGTAGAAGGGCACTATCACGCAAAGGCAACGTGTGGAAACACCTAGCACGAACGGCTAGAAAACGTGCATGTCCGTGAAGAGAAAGAAGCCTCGATATCCTACTGACTGTTTTATCCTGTTTTCAAAAGTTAACAGAAGCTTCAAAAAGAATTTCAGGCACCGCGTTGTTGCGTATGCACTTTCGGATTTTCGGCATTTACAGTTTTGATTTTTAGGTTTTAGGCAGACATTATGAAGTTTTCGAACTTTTTCCTGTTCTTCAAGTTCATAAAGTTTTCAGTTAGGCTTTCGTTGCCTAGAGAGTAAGCCACAGAAAACCCTCGCCCGCAATTATTATTTTGGGAGCAGTATACCACTAATAAGCTTAGCAAATATTACAAAAAAAGAGATTTTCTTTTCAACGAAGTTGACGAATTTTAATAACAATAAATTAATATATGTTACGCATGATCAAACAGCCTCCATATAAATAGAAGAAAAAAAATCCGTGAGCTTTTCTCCGCATTCGCTCAATGGACGGTGAGCTTTTCTCCGCATCCGCCGGTTTCACGGTGAGCTTTTCTCCGGTGAGCTTATCTCCGGTGAGCTTTTCTCCGGTGAGCTTTTCTCCCGGGATTCAGAATTACAGACGACACTCTTCCAAGTCAAAGAGGGGTGCCCGTGGCGGGTAGCTTCATCTCCTACGTAGGATATTTGCAAAGCTTACAGTGCAGTGCTTGCCTTCACTTTGAAAAACCTGAAGAAAAAAAAAGGAAAAAGAAAGGCGCCATTACTGATGAATGATTGGATCAAATTCTGTTGCTTTTTTATTGTTTACATAAAGTTTATTTGCGTGCATGATAACTGTTGTCAAAACTTTTATTTCAAAACGACAGACGAAGCCACTTGTCGAAAAATGAATTAACCAATAAACTCGACGGCTTGTCTCCATTTATTATCCACGTACTCAGATTAAGTGCTGGGCAATATCGTGTTTTAAATGCATCGCGGTAGTCTTTCAGTTATACCTGTTTCACTAATAGTTCGGTATTGCGATGACGGGTTTTCTGTTCTATCGTCTATTATACGGTATCGGGTGCATTGCTGGTAACGCGATCGTATTAGGCACCGATATATTTTATTTCAATTTTCGAGCAATTGTTGCCCTCAAACCAGACGCTCAAGCGAACATGTTTTATTTATTTTTCTTCCGTGAGAGGAATGTTTGGTGGTGGTAAGGGGACGTTGTTTTTATTCTTCACACGAAGGTATGTCCGGACCGTTCTGTCCCTGACCATGCGTGCTTTTTTTTTCGCTCTTTTTATGTGAATATAGCGCATATTTTTTCGTACTTCAGGTGGTTCACTTTTTCTGTTGAATCTAAAATGGTGAGGCATGGTCGCCGCGCCCATCTAACAGATAAGAAGATGCGTGTTTATTCCATTGAGACGCCGTTAGGACACTGCTGGAAGTGGTGCCCGGATCGTACACAAGCATGGCGAAGTCTCTGAATTACTTGGGAGGACAACAATTTATTTAGAGGTTCCTGTGATGTTGTATAAAATGGATAAGAGACGCCGAAGAAAAAAAAACGCGCTCCAGCCCTGTTAATAAACCGATTGCTTTCCTTATTACTCAAAAAATGAGATGCGGAATTCCGCGGTACGCTTCTAATGAAAACAGGAAACGCATAGGGTTTATATAAAGAAATGTATTTTTCTGATGTCCTTTTTTTATCAAAATGTATTCCCGCATTTGTACTTCCAAGTACTTTTTTTTTCAAATGGATTCTTGATACGTTTCTTGATACACTTTTTTTAAATGTATTGAAGTGTATGTAATTTAGCAGTCTTTGCCATCTATCCCAGTGCTAGTATTTCCAAGTAATTTCGAGAATATTTCTGCCCAGCCTTGCCGCGATAAACATAAAATAAAGATCGCACACCTTTTTGTTAAAAAATTCCTTCGCTGAAGCAGTTACCTTGAAAACAAAGTTCAAATGGAAGATTTGTGCGGTACTAGGCGAGAGCGGTTACATGATGTTGTCTTGACACTGCCCCTGTCGATCGAATTTTTAATGCGCTGCGCTGTATATAATAATTGTTATCTTCATTAAAGTGGCTTTCTATTTCAGTTGATAGCGGCGCTTCTATGAAAGTTGCATCTGCGTCGGTGTTGAAAGATGTTAACAATAGTATACTAAAGATAATATTAAGATCTTATCATCATACGTGTTCTCCTACTTAAAATTATAACAGTATTATTTTTTTGTTTTCAACTTCACGTTTATATATATTCTTTACAAGGTCTGCCCCAAGACGGCAGGACTTTAATCGAGCTTTCATCTTTTTGCAAAACCAACCTCTAAAATCCCCGCCAAATGAAAATAGTGATGTTTCATTATTATAAGGATAGTGGTTTCTGGAGGGTTGCCTTTGATTGTGGTGATTGAGTGCGTTGTTATCTGGTCAATGTATCTCTCTCTCTCTCTCTCTTATCTCTCTATCTCTATATATATATATATATATATATATATATATATATATATATATATATATATATATATATATATATATATATATAGGTGACGATGGTGAAAATAAAAATCAGTTGAAAGTGAAGTGCCTGTCCTGACGTCCGTGTTTATTCATTTTCCCCGTTTGTTCGCGTTTTTTAACTTTTATTCAGCAAATAAATATTATTTGTACAGAACTCTTAAGCCCCAGACAGATGAGCAAAGAAGGCGGGCGCCTCACGACGGTTACCATAGCAACTGTCGCATGATGGCTCTTTTATTTTGTTTTGTGTCCCTTATGTGTTTGGCGCTTCAGTTGTGCGGCACCTGCGAAAATCTTTTTTGCGAGTGTGTGTTTAACGTCCCACTTTTGTGGGTATGGCCCTCTTCGGGTTATATTTTTGCGGAATATATCTAGCTGATCGCAATTTCTCCAACAGCATTCTGAAACGCTATTGCCCGAGTCCCACTAGAGCGACAAACAGACACAAACGACAGCAAGAAGGCTAAAACTAACCATAGCATTTCGAGATTTGACAGACATTGTAGAATAAAGGAGGTTATGCTCTAAGACGGGCATCATGCACGAGAGGGTATTATTGGCAAGCTTGCAGTCACTCGTGCTTACTTCACGAGCACCGAACGACTAAACGCCTGCCAAATGTACCATCGCGAGCATGCTGCATGCGTTGGTGGAGGCTTATCGCTCTCGTTTGTTTCTGTTTGTCGGTCTAGTGCGATTTGGCCATAAAGACAATTTAGAGCGACATTTATATTACGTTGCGCTTGAAGTCCACCCGCAGCTCACGCTACGACCCCATGGAATCAATCCAAGAAGCGCTGAGAGTGCATTGTCACGGCGCTTGGTTGTTTTAGTATTTTCTATCACCGCCTTGACCAGGGATCCCCAAACCAAGGCCCGTGGGTCATATTCGGCCCGCGGAGTCGTCCCGGCTGGCTCTCCAATGGCCGCGGTTCGTTCCAGTGACGCCCAGAACGCCGCTCTTTGCTAACCCCTAAGCTCTCAATAAACGCGCGTAAAAAAAAAAAAGCATTGTTATTTGCAATAAAATCGCTAACGAAAATATCAGAAAGAATGAGAGAAAACTACATCGAAACGTGGGTTATCTCGCCATAGTATGTTGGCTACCTCGTCATCGTCAGCGATAATATTCGTAGTTCCCTCCTAATTGTCTTTGTAACTATGATAAAATTCCCTCGCTTCCTCGGGTGTATCGTGCTTAATTGTCCCGCGTAATAATTATTGCACACTGTCGTTATCGTATCTACCATTCTCGTTAGACTCCTTCCCTGAATGGAGGTTCCAAAATTCCTATGAGCTTTGATTTAGGCGTAACAAATTCTCAATCTCACAATTTTCTTTTTGTTAGGTCTGTCCAATTAAAAAAAAGGTATGCGTATCGATTGACGTAACATTTATTTTTGAATGTTTGACCTAGTTTAATGCTTCGTATTTCAATGCGTATTTAGGCTTCTTTAATTTAGCATTTAGCATTTACTCATTTATGTCCCCATATCTCTTTTGCGGCCCTCGAAACAGAGACAGCTGCCCAATGCGGCACCTTAGCCAAAAACAACGTTTCGAGAACCCCAACCTAGACCAACCACGCACAATAAATGCAGCACTATCCTGCAGCTTTTTATCATGTGCGGGATTGGTATAGTTAAGGATGGCGTACCCACAAAGGCAACACGCGCCACGACGATGCACCTTTGCGTAGCTTGATTGGCCCAATCGAGTTGTAGCGTCGGCTTTTGGTCGTACTTAAAGTAAAACGGAGTATAGTAGAAAATAATTTACTTTGCGCACTAGACCTCAATAGTGCTTTTCAAAGGGAGAACACATACTGATCTGTGCACGCATGCGACACGTTCTGTATAACGCACAAACAACGCTACAGCACATGCTCAGAAGACGTTTTTGGAAACATGTAGGCGCCCGTTTCCGGGTTGAGCGGCGTCGGCGTCGCTGTCGCCGACGCATTATGGGACGTTTCCCCGCTAAAGTTAGCGAGGAAATTTTCTTGCTACATTTAGCAGGGTACTTTTTCCACTAAATATAGCGGGAGATTTTCCCCGCTAACCTCAGCGGAGAAAATCTCCCGCCAAATTCAACGGAAAAATTTCCCCGCTAAAGTTAGCGAGGGAATTGACTTCACGTGACCTCAACTTTAATTGAGATTCCCCGCCTAATTTTGTGTGGAAAATGACGTCACGACTTCGTGTCACGCCGCCCATGAAAAATTCAGCGGCACGAGTAGAGGAGGAGGAAAGGAGGAGGAAGAGGGAAGGAGCAGGAGAGGAGGGGAGAAGGAGTGAAGAGGAGAAGAAGGAGAGAACGGGGGAAGGGGTACGGAGGAGGAGGAGAGGCATACCAACCCCACCATATCCTACCCTCTTCCTCATCAAGAGCAGCGCTCTAGTTTCGTATTGTAGAGATTTGTAAACTTTTTTCAATCATTTTTAAGAAATCAAAATTACTTGCTTTGAAATTTCGCACATTCTTTTAGGTCAGCCTGGCGTTTCAGCTCCATTCTGGATAATATTCTATGAAGAACAAATTTATGTTTTCTGTAGAACGCTCCACAAATACAATAGACAGATAACCTTCAGGCTTATCTCGGGCATACACGAAGAGAAAAAGCATTACTATTAATTTGTTTGTCCATACATTTCTGTGACGAAAGCAACCGCCTCAACCACTATGTTTCGTTGAGAGATCGCTACATTCTTCTCGCGAGCTTCATCTTAGATTAGGATTGCGGACATAGCAAATTACGAGCGCCAATCACAGCTGTTACTTTCCCTCTGCTTTGCCGTAACGGCGAAAGAAATATGTCGACACACGCTAGTGTCTTTGGTTCTTAAGCTTGTGCTTCCACAAAATCACTTCTAAGTGACACATAGGATATAATAATGAATGGAGCTGCAACGTAGCTGTTTCTAGCCTGTTGACGTAGCGTCCTTCTCAGAAGCGAAAATCAATTCGGCGTTTCTGTCGACTTTTGCTTAATGCCTTCATGTCCCTTTTCTTTATATCACCCTCGCAATACTTTTTTTTCTCACTTTGTGATGTACCACGGCGCACGGTACAAGGCATCTGAGCCAATCCAACGCTCCACGCTGCACCCTCCGCCGAGCCTGACTGGCACAATACAACGTTCTTTTGAGCTACGGATTGGTTAAGGTGTTTCACAAAATCCGCGCCAACACATCATAAGATGGAACTAAGTACACACTTTGTTGAGTTGTGAAATTTGAGCTTAAAAGGCGGACCCAACACGTACTATGAAACTGAACCAGAAAATTTGACAGCGCCGCACTTGCTACGCTCACGCGAGCGAGGGGGCTGGGGACCAGTCAAGCTCCTTGTAAGTTTTTTTCCCCAGCTCCCACCATATATACTGTATATGGTAAATAAACTATTATTATTATTATTATTATTATTATATGTCTAGTGTCCCGAGTTGCGACTGACGTAAACACAGGGGCGCTCTGATCTGATATTGATCGAATACCTCAGTGCTGGCATATTGGTTAGATCATCTTCTCTATTGCACGCTGGTGTGAGAGTTTCCTAACTATTTTTTTTCTTTTAAAGTTTATTTAGATGAAGAGCTTCACTAAAGACTTGCATGAGCTTCTTAATCACTTTTACACTTTTACTATGATTGACAAAACAAAGAAGCTCATCAGTATTCATTAATTAGCGCCAACAAGCTGGCGAGTGCTAAGCAGGTACAAAAAATTGTTTTTCGTAATGATTAATACCACATAATTCAGGATGCGTTTGCATCAACTACACTGTCAGACTAGGTCATCTAAATATTTATTGAAAAAAAGTAAACACCAAGAAATTTCGCGAGGTATATAAAAAGCATTGTTGGAACTCGAAACTATTACGCTGCGTTTCTTCTCCAAAATCGAGTACAAACAAAATTAACTTATACTACAGCAGAAGACGTAAAAATATCAGAAATTACGTTACAGAAGACATAAAGCTAAAACTAGCAAATACAACATTTTCATAGTGTCGCGATGTCCACCTCTTAGCGTGTAGAGCCGGAATAATATTGCACACGTAAAATAATGTAACCTCTACTGTAATCCAAGTATACGTGTGAATTAATAATGATATATGCAACCAAGGGTTCTTATCTGCTAGACTGGATGTTCATTTCACTGCGCAATATTTAAACAACACGCTGGTTTTCTATTACTACCATCCCCAGAAATGTGTGCCATCGTATGCTTGTGCCATCTCTTAGCGAGTTACGGCAGCGCTCCCATAGAATACCATGTCCTTCACAAAAATTATCAATGAGTTTCAATTGAGTTTCTAATGTTTTATTGTAGAGTACTTTAGGAACGCGATTCAAACGCATTGATGGTTTTTGTAAAAGGTATTTGATATACAAACATGGCCATATCTCTGAAACGTTACGTCTTGAATTATTTGCCATAATTCTACTCTATTTTATCATCTAATGCTAGTCTGTCGACAACATGTCAAGATTATGGCTTGTAAACTGCACGTTCCTAACTAGAATGAACGTTTGGACGTATTTCCACTAGTAATAGTATTGAAGTTAATCTAAGTGTAGCTGTTCAATCTAGGGTTCAGAAACCCGTTATGATTGTATTAATCAAAAATATACTTTATCTTTTTTAGAAACTGCAAAGTTCAAGCGAGCAAAATTTAAAAATACAAAAAATGCATATATTTGTTTTACGACTGCAGTAAGCCATAAGAATCGATAATGTACTGGAGACATTTTCTTTCTTTAATTATTTTTGGGGCTATTGAGACCGATTTGAGAAAGAAGGTGAATTTGCCCTCGTTTACAATTGATGATCATTTCCAGTATTGTGTTACTGACATCAAGAAGCAAGCAAACAAAAACAACTGTTTTATATTACGATTATCGAAAATTATATTTAATAAAGTTTCAAAGATTCTACCTAATTATTAATGTTATATGTTTACAACAGAGCGATTTTTATTGAAAGGAATGCGAGCACTTCGGCGAATGAACGATTAAAGAGATTATGATCGGTTTCCTGAACTTAATTTTACCATGTAAAATGTTTGCCCTATAATAATTATCAGAATCTCCCTGTACACAAACGGGGAAAAATCGGGAGAAAAGCGTTTCCAAATATCTCACTTTACATAACATTTCTCGAAGAGGGCTGAAGCCCAAGTTTTTGTAATGTCACCAGCTTGTAGTCGGCGGCCTTAAGTTTTATATTTAGTCGACTGTAGAGAACTTAGTGGATGTCAAAACGTTCGCGCACAAGGCGCGGGTGCCCGAATTTAAAATGATGAACTAATGCCCGAAAAGAGACGAACCGTATCGACTTTGGGACAAGTTTTCTCAGAGATGGCTCATTTAAGAGCATTTGTCCATATCACCAGTTCGTAGTTGAGGACCCTAAAGTTTGTATTTTGTCACCAGTTAATGAACTCCGCCGATCTCGAAAATGTCCTGGGTGAGGTGCGGGTGAAGGAATGACTGAAAACAGTCGACCCATGAACACTTCATGTCAAGTTTACTCAAAGATGGCTCATTTTAGAGGATAGGTCATAGCAGCAGCTCGCAGACGACGGCCTCACGTTTTGTATTTCCTCTCCAATTAACTTCTCGATTGACCTCAAAATTTTCTGGATAAGGCAAATGTGCTCAAATTCCAAAAGATGAACGTATGCGTAATAACGGCCCGAACCATCCCCAATTAAAGAGCATTTCTTTTTCTTTAAAGAACGCATTTTGAAGTATTTCAATAATACCAGAGCGTGTTCTAGCGCAATTAATTTTATATTCTGTTTTTATCTAAAAACTATGTTGCCCTAAAATAATTTCTGGCCAGGTGAGTGTGCTCAAATTTCAAAATATGAACGAATGTGTAAAAACGGCCAAACCAGACCCACTTTGAGACTGATTTTCTAAAAAAAAGGATTCATTAGTAGGTTTTCCATGCTTAGATTTAGTGTTTTTGCCTATAGTTGCAACGGTGGTCCTCAAAACGTACCCTGGCGAGACGTGTGCGTCCAAATTTCAAGAAAGATGAACGAACGCGTATAAAAACGGCCGAACCATCCACATTTTCAGATCGTTTTTTTTATATATATATATAACAAATCTTAATTTTAAAGTATTTTCCGTAGTGCTAGAATATTGCTGGAGGGTTTTACGTCTTATATTCCGCGCTTAGTTGAGGAATGAGTTGTCCTCAGAAAGTTCTGTGACGAGGCACGGGTGCACACATTTCAAAAGATGAACGAGTGCGCAAAAACGGCCAAACCATCCCCACATTTAGACGACGCAAATCTGGTATGCGTTGATTTTTGATAATTAAGCATGATGGACACGTATGACAAAATTTTCATTGGCCTTTTCTTACCACCAGCCTTGCACCTTTGGCAGCAATGGTACCTTTCATCGCACCAGCGCGTTTCCCATGCGCCGCAAGTCTTTCTAAAATTTACTGATTTTAAGCTTTCGATGACGCTGAGCAAGTGCATAATTGAAATTATGTGTTTATTTTTACTAATTGAAAATTACTCAACACATTTTAGGTAAATAGTGAGCTTACGGTGACCATTAGCCCCATATATAATTTTCCGCTGGCAGTATAACTTATCGTCATTATAATGCATTAGCGTAGCCTTACAAATACACTGAAATAATATTAAAAAAAACCTTTAGAGGGCATACATGGACACGTATTTATTTCAGTAATTTTTTCTCGAAATATAATGTGTTTGCGCGCAATATTTACTTTATTAGACAGAATAATGTGGAGGACACGGCTCTCTCTATGCCCCGCATCAGGTATCAGTTGCCCCGCCCGTTACTACTGCATTGGCTTCGATGCTCTGCCTCATATTTTAACGAACCTGGAGTACCCCTTTCGTAACATCCGGTGCGTCGTCTGGCGTGCATGCTGGCATCTGACACCCTGGATCTCTTTTGCAATAGGCTGCATCGCGGATGGTGCGTCCGTCGGTGGCACCACCGGCGGCCTTTGCCTGACGCCAGGGCCCTAATCCGGACACTTGGCGAAAAAACCGGCAAGAAATTTGAGTGCCAATAATGGCCGCCGGATTTCTCGTCCACTTTATCGCCAAGTGTCAAGATTAGAGCCCCAGCAAATACATGCAAGTCTATGGTAGACACTCAAAAAAGAGTAGGAATATTGAACTCTGTAAGCGGTGCTCGAAGGCAAGTATTTTATGATGTGCTGCGATCATTATATCGGGTGTTTGGAGATCAAATCGATAATTTTAAAGCGTCGGAACGCGGATTAGAAAAATCAAATGTGCCGGAACACCACCGACTGTCCCGTCGTCGCTTGCTTCAGTTGCTAAATAAATGAGATGTTCAAAAAATTAACAACACGCTGCGAGTTTTAGTTTGTCACAAAAATCCTCACTACAGTTCAAACCAAAGGCTTGCACGAGAAGTACTCTGTACAAGAGCTGGAAACGGCGCAAATTCCCCCGGTAAAGGCCTTCGAATTTATCGTCTGCTAACGTCTTATGACTTCGCGATAACGAACGACTCCACATTGACCTTCTGCAACCCATGTCTCATTAAACCGCATCACAGTTTTCGCCAAAAAAAAAAATCGCAACTCTCAGTTATGAATCAACAAACATATATTTAAAAAAAAATTGGTATTCTAATGTTTTTGATATTTGTGACCAGAACATAAACTGTTATTCCCGGAACAACACGATAAAAGTTTCAACGTCGAGAAGAACCTACAAAGGTAAGAAATTGCAGTTTTCTCTGCTTCTCGCATAGAGCCCAGTGCATTAGCTCGTGTCAAGCGATGGCTGCCAGTGGTGCCGCTCGACCCCAGCATCCCAGCGATCCAGCCTACTACAATGGAGATCAGTGTCTGACACCGCCTGCCCGCCTGCGAGTCGTGCGGACAAGCGCACGGCAGCCTCCGGCGTCATCAGCTATTACTCAACCGTCTCTCGTCGTCTGGAGTGTCTGTAAGACGAAGACATGAAAGCTGTGCGTCGGCGTCCAATTTCTCTTTCGTCCGTCTGCTATTCCGCCCCCATCTAAAAGCTTCTGCAATTCTCCCTAGACGGGACCATGAAAGCGGCGTTTTAGCGTTCCATCATGAACGAGCCGCGGTTCAATGGAAGCGTTTGTCAGCGTCTGTCAATATTTGCATGGTAAGGGGCAACCGAGAGGACTATAAAAAGTCAACAAAATAAATATGTAGTTCATTCATCTTTACTCTTCTTGCGTAGGTTCGTGTGATTTTCTCTCATGGCATCCGGGAGCAAGGAGGGTGAGCCAGATGACGAACAATTCAAACGCGACCTAACAATATTCGCTTTAGCGAGACAGGTGAACTGCTCCGAATTTGAGAGCGAATTGCTTTCCGAAGTGAACTTACGGAAACATACATGGACAAGCATGACGCGAGGCGAACGTTCGATTGCCCCCAGCCAAAGTGACTCGCAAGTTCTTACTTGTGTAGGTAACGCAATCACGACGGTTGCACCCACCACATAGCAACGGGCGGCTTTGTCAATAGGCCCGAAGGAAGAAATCAAGCCAGACCAACCAAAATAGTTCATGTTGGACGCTAGGCGTAAGCCCGTCCCACTACGAAAACAAGCACACGCACAGCACTTCGGAAGGTGCTTACTTGGGATAGTTGTTTGCTGCAAACTTTGTCGGTTGAAGAGATCTTTCTCTAAACACTTGTGTGAAATCAAAATAGCTAGCACTCATGAAAATAGAGCTACGCTCGTTCAGCTCGTCTATTTTATGAGCTAGCTCGTTGAGCATTCCGTGCTACCGTAGAAGCCGGCAGCCGTGTGTGTTACCGTTTCAAACCATTGCGGAAAACGCAGCCTCGCAATACTTTTGAAAACAATTATGACTATCTAGATTACTTGTTTCTCAAACATAAAAAAACAAATTATCGATTAAAATGCTATTACGGGTCGGCGATACAATTTGTCAATCAACCTTTCACACGTCAATCACCTCTCCATCCAATGAGAGATATAAACAGGGTTTAAGCAAGGGGCGAAACTCAACAGGCTGCGACCTCCACCTTCTGCACTTAAATTGCGTCTAACGGCGTAAATATTGCTCGAAAAAAAAGTATTTCTTTTTTTATCATTGTTTCTTTAACGCATCTTTAAGAACGACGTTTAAAGTCCGAAATAATAACCCTGTATACTTGATATGAATGTAATGAATTAAATAATGTAGTACATTCGAACATGGTGTAAATGACGCATACGTGATAGTTTCTATAATACGCAGCCGACGCTACGAGCTAATGGGACCAATCGTGATGCCCTATAACGCATCACGATTGGTCCCATTAGCTCATGCCGTCGGCTACGAGACAATGATGCAGCACGTACAGAATCCTGACCAACACCATGATGGTGTGCTTTTGACACTCACTGATAGGTCCTATCAGCTCGCTGTTGGTTCTGCGTCTTAACTTAAAACAACACTGCAATAAAATGTTTGTAAAAAATTTAGATACGACACGTACTGTGAAAAACTATAACTAAAACGTGTTTTTTTTTTCAGGGCAATACTTACCCCGTTTCACACAATTGAAGTAGATGAGGTAGAGGCTGCATCCCGCTAAGCCCTACTCCGTGCTTACACCGTGCTTACATCTCTCACTGGCTGAAGAGACGATTGACGTGTGTAGTCTTGGTTTCAAAATTGTATTTCCGTGCCGTAATAGTATTTTAATCGGCAATCTTTTTTTAGCTAAGAAAACAAATAATCTAGATAGAGTGATCGTTGTTTTCAGAAGTACCTCAATATTGCCATTTCCACATTCGTGTGAAGCGATGTAAAAATGGCTACAGGTGTCTGCCAAGTACGAGCTCAACGAACGCAGCTCGTTGAGCTCGTCTACTTTTACGAGTGCGAGTCGTTTTGCATTTACCCAAGTGTTCAGAGGAAGATCTTTTCAACCGACGAAGTTTGCAACAAACCACTATCACAAGAACGGGCCTTCGAAAGAGCGGTACGGGTGCTTGTTTTCGTAGCGGGACTGGCCTAAGCCTAGTGTTTCACGTCAACTATGTTGATCCGATCTGGCTTGATTTGTTCGTTTGAGCGTATCGATGCTGAATGAAGATGATGGTTTCTGTAAGAATGACTCCGCTGCCCTGTGAATTCAGCAACCGACATGATTGCAACCATGGTTTCAGTATCGAGACAACATCGACACAGGTAAAAATTGGCGAGCCATTTGGCTTGAAGCAATAGGGCGCTCGGCTCTCATCAAGTTAGTCCAGCTATGTTCCCGTCATTTCGCAAGGAAAGGAAAGTAGCTCGCAAGGTTTGCAGTGCACCTGGCCTTCCAAAGTGAATATTTTTAGATCATGTTTTAACTGTGCGTCGTGACGCTCACTCACCTTGTTCGCGGATGCCACGCGAAAACAAATAATAACAAGAACATAAAAGCTGAAATGACTGCATATTAATTTTGTTGCTTTTTTAAGACATCTCGGTTGTTCTTTAGCTCACATCGACATACGCCGACGGTCGATTGCATTGGACCATCCCTCGCGCATGACGCAACGCTAGAACACGCCTTTCATGGTGGAGTCTTGCGAGTGTTTTAGCTTTTTCTTTTTTTATACGGGGGCGGAGTAGCAGATGGACGAACTCGAAAACGGACCCAAACGCGCAGCCTTTATGGCCGCGTCTAGAGTCGTTGCAGACGACGATAGACTGTGGTGAAATAGCAGGCGATGCCGGAGGCTGCCGCGCGTCTGCTCACACGATAGCAGGTGGTGTGACACGCCAGACTAGACGCACAAGATGTCGCGAAAGGGGAGACACTAAACTTCTGAGCGCGTTCGGTCGAGCAGCCAAGCCAATCCACCAGAGGCGGCATTTTAGGTCGCCCTCACTCCCCTCTCCCTCGCAGCCACACTCACATAAGCCCCTCACTCACCCTCACCCTCACAGCTACACTCACCTTCAGCCAGTCACTCAAACTCATCCTCACAGTCACACTCACCTTCAGCCCTTCACTGACCCTCACTGAACCTCATGGCCTTCACGCCCTCACGCCCCTTACGCACTCACCACCTTAACGCCCCTCACGCACTCATGGCCCTAACGCCCCTCACGCTACTCACCGCCCTCACGCACTCATGGCCCTCACGCCCCTCATGACCGTCACGCACTCACCGTCCTCACGGCCCTAACGCACTAATACCCATCACGTCTTTCGCGCACTCATACCTCTCATGCCCCTCAGGCACTCATGGCCCTCACGCCCCTCACCGCACTTACGCACTCATGGCCCTCACGCCCCTCATGCCCTTCATGCACTCACCGCCCTCACGGCGCTAACGCACTCATACTCTCACGTCCCTCACGCACTCATACCCCTCACGCCTCTCACGCATTCATGGCAATCACGCCCCTCACGCCACTCACGCCACTCACCGCCCTCACGCCCCTCACGCACTCATACCCTCACGTCCCTCAAGCACTCATACCCCTTACGCCCCTCACGCACTCATGGTCCTCATGAACCTTTTGCCCCTGAGCCACTCACCAGCCTCGCGCACTTATAGCCCTCACGCCCCTCACCGCCCTCACGCACTCATGGCCCTGACACCCCTCATGCCCCTTACGCACTCACCGCCCTCACGGCCCTAAAGCACTCATAATTCTCACGTCCCTCACGCACTCATACCCCTCAAGCCCCTCACGCACTCATGGTCATCAGGCCCTTCATGCCACTCACGCCACTCACCGCCCTCACGCCCCTCACGCACTCCATGGCCCTCACGCCCCTCATGCCCCTCACGCACTCACCGCCCTCACGGCCCTGAGGCACTCACACCCCTCACGCACTCACGTTCCTCGCAGCCCTCACGGCCCTCACTCACCCTTACACTCAAGAATTTTCCTGGTTCAGAAAATCACTCACCCTCACCTCACCGTGAAGATGAAGGTAAGTGAGGGTGAGTGAGGGCCCTCATGAGTGAGCTTTGTCGAGGTATGCAATCCAGTAGTAATGGGTGGGGCCACTGATCTTTGGGCGGGGCTTAGAGCGGTCCGTGACCCCCACCTAAATTTTGACTGCTTAAATATTGCGTGATTTTTGTGCGTTTTCCTGGAAAATTATAAAAAATATGTGTCCCACCTATGTATTATTTTTTATTGCAGTGTCTGTTTAAGGTGAAACGAAGTGTATGCAATGTACTCGGGTGCGTGGCGGAATTGCAAAACATGCGGTTGTGACGCAGAGAAATGGGGCTCGGATCCCGCTCTGCCCAGATTACTACTTTATAATTTTGTACTTTTCTAAGAAATTCCAGCCTATTTTCGGTTGTTATCGGGTTTTTAGAGCGCAGCTCTTAGTGCCCGTTTTCGGCTTGAGCGGCGTCGCCGTCGCTGTCGGCGTCGGCGTCGGCGTTGGCGTCGGCGTCGGCGCCGGCGTTGGCGTAACCACGCATTGCAGTATAAGACATTTCCACACTAAAGTTAGCGGGAACATTTTCTCGCTAAATTTAGCGGCGAAGATTTTTCCGCTAAATTTAGCGGGAAAACTGCCCGCTATATTTGGCGGGAAAATTTTCCCGCTAAATTTAGCAGGGAAAACTTAACGTCACGTGACCTCAACACCAATTCGCTAATTTCCCTGCTAAATTCTGCTAAATTTAGCGGGAAAATTGACTTCATGTGACCTCAACACCAATTTAGTTTGACCGCTAAATTTAGGGAGAAATTTCCCCGCTGAATATAGCGGGAAAATACTCGCTAAATTTCCCGCTACATTTTTCGAAAATTTCCTGCTAACTTTAGCCGGGAAATATTCCCCGCTAAATTGAGAAGGAGGAAAAGAGGAGAAGAGGGGCATACCCTCCTCCCCTCGCCTTCTCTCCTTTTCCTCAAGAGCTGCGCTCTAATTCGGCATTACAAAAAATTGTAAATGTCTTTAAATATTTTTTTCAGGCATTATTGGACGTTCTGCGTGCATGAAAGTAGCGATAACGCGCTGCCTCGAGTCAGTCACCCTTCCTATGTCCGACGCAAGATACGTGGAACATTTCTCTTGAAGTTTCTAGGCACACGTTCGCCGCATTAAACGTTCATTTTTTGTTCTTAATTTTTCTCTTCTTTTTATTGGTGAAAACATTGCACCAGGCACAAAGAGGATATAAATCAATACGTAGAGAAATTATGTGCCTGAAATTCATAAGCTGGCTATCAGTCCTTAAATACGTCCTGTACAGAATCCACCTCTAATATTTGCATATGATCTATGCCTTGTACTCACTCTCAACACAGTTATCTTTGAAGGTACCAAACTATAACTTACTCTAAAACAACTATAGCTAGGAACTATAGAAATGCGTGCGATGACGAAAATTTTTAGAAGTTCCGATGTTTTCTCCTTTATCTCAGTATCGCCATGAAATGGAAACGGAGAATATTAAAGTCAACAGTATGTTGCAAACGCAACACACTCATTTTGCCATCTTTTTTTTCTTCATCTTTTAACTTACTGTTTTTTTTTTCACTCACCACACACACTTCGCTTTGGTGAGGATTTGCACACGGCGTAAATGTTAAATGTGAATACACCACGTGGGGACATATAAGTCAGCTAAAAGCGCGTGTCGCATATTTCTAGCCATGATTACATATTTGAGCATTGTAGGAGTTTAATTATAATGGCCTACAAGACATATCGATTTTTTTTAAATTTTAGTAAGTAAAAAGAAATTAAATTTGTGGTGTCAGCTGAATCAAGTTTGGCCTTTAATGGCTATTGCGCACATCGACGAAATATAATCTGTAACGCTAAAAAAACGATATTTTATTGTCACTTCTATATATGTAATATTCCACAGAAAAGTTACGTCTTAACTTATTTAGTATTATTTTATCATTTTTCAACATGACACATAGAACATATTCTCACCTACCAAGGTAGCCCTCTATTTAAATTTTATGAATATATGAAATTAATAGCTTTGCATTTCTACATCTTTCTCGCCTATTTAAATAACCTTAAAAATATATTATTCCTCAAGCAGGATGTTACGACTATCCGGGTCATAAAAAACAACTTTATATTCAATGCAAGCCCGTAATTTTAAATAACACTGCTATTGTTGTAAAGAAGAAACAGTGAAGATCAAAATTTTTTATGAAGTTTTATTTATGCCTTTTTGATGGACCGCTACTAGGACCAATGGCAAAATCGTAAATGAAAGCTAAAAACGCGAATGAGTGTGGTGTACCAAAGGCGCTTTGAACATTGATCGCAATGTCACATCTTGATACAGTCGCGATTTAACGATGTATCTTATTTATGTGTGCTTGTTGAAGCTAAAAAATTCACTTTATTTTGTTTAATGTTTCTATACAATATACTGCCTGCGTAAATAATATATTTATACGTTTGTGCTTTCATTAATCGGCCGTTTCCTTAGAAGCAGTGTATCGATTCATTCTTTGATTGCCGAAACAAAAGCGATCCCGACAAAAATTATACCTATTGAAATCACCCGTATTAAAAAGTACGTAAGTGAGAAATATAGTGACACAATGTAGTTCATTTGTTTTTACAGCTTTTAAGAAAAATAAGAAACTAATAAAAATAGGTAAGAATTACGGCGCACATTTCGGAAGCCGGAAACTGATTAGTTATTCCTGAGCAAAGCCTGATCGAGAAAAACAGCGAAACGAGAACGCACCTAAAATCGGTGTGAAACTATGATTAAAAAACAACATATATATAATTTATTTATTTATTTATTCGATTACCTACAGCACCATTGCTAGTGCATTATTGTAGGGGGAAGACAGTACATACATTTACACAAATGTAAATTACATATCGAAAAGCAGAGTGCTGTATAATGCGGGAGGATTCACAATGACAGCAACAGCAATATACGTACATGATCACGCCACAGTAATTTTAAAACAGAAACACCAAGAAAAGTCAATAACAAAATATTACAACAATACTTAAAAAAAAAAAAAAGCGAGCTGGTGGTGATTCATGATAATAAAAACCCGAGACTTTCCTTCTGTGTTCCTGAGTCTCGGATATTTAATACCGTGAAAAAAATGACTAACTGCAAACAAAGATAACTAATTCAACAGAAACCTTTGTAGGGTTGTAAAAATTGAGAAATGTGGAGCAGAGACAATTTCAGCTGCTAAGTGGTTTCAGTCGTGTACCGTACGGGGAAACGAACTATCCTTACATGTGTTTATTTTGCACCTGTATTTGCGGACTTTCATAGGGTGATCTCTACAGGGAGACACATAGGTTGGTTCGTTTATGTATTGTTCTTTATCAATGCCATTTCTGCGATTAAATATGCTATAAAATAATGTCAGTCAAAGATATTTTGGGCGGTCTGCAAGCAAAGGCCACCCTACTTTTAACATATAATAGATGAGCTTTTCGAGAAATGATAGTCGCCTGACACAAACCGCGCTGCAAATTTCTGTGAATGGAAAGCGCCGAATAAACAAGGACGAAGAAGGGGACAGCTTCGTGTCTGTCGCCTTCTTCGTCCTTGTTTATTCGGCGCTTTCAATTCAGTGATGTACCAACTAGCCAATTTATCTATTTTACCACATTTCTGTATACGTTCTAGCTCATCTATACTTGTTTTGGTGAAAAGATCCCACGCGGTGTAAGCATATTCTGAAATGGGACGCACGTTCGCCATATATAAAGTTTCTTTCAGTTTAGTAGGTGCCTGCTTAAAGTCATGTTTAAGAACGAATAACGTGCGGCTAGCCTTAGAGGACAGGTAATTAACATGAGCGTTTCAGGATAGTCCGCTGGAAAACAGAACCCCTAAATACTTATATTCTGGAACAACAGATAAGCTTGTACCACCAAGAAAATATTATGTGAGCAGGAATCCTCGTTTCTTAGTAAACCTGACTAGGTGGCATTTGTTTAAGTTCAGAGTCATCTTCCATGTTTAGCACCACGATAAAATAAAGTTAAGGTCGCTCTGTAAAAGCTCAAAGCCCGGTTCACATGTGAAGTCAAGGTAAACAGAGCAGTCATCGGCATATAGCTGACGCGACTAGAAATATTCACTGCTACATCATTTATGTATATCAAAACAAGAAGGGGCCGAGGACAGATCCTTGAGGGACACCCGATACGACGGTTACATTTGACGAACTCAAACCGTCGAGGACCACATTCGCTCTCTTCCAACAAGATAAGCTTCAAGCCATTTAACAAATGTATCTGTAATTTGAATGGTAGATGACTTTTGCAGCAACAGAGAGTGCGATACCGTATCAAATGCCTTTTTGAAATCTAAAGAAACACAATCAAATTGGCTACCATAGTGTATTGATGCAGCGATATTATGGGTAAACTCTACTAACTGTGTACCGCAAGAAAATCTCGTTCTGAAACCATGTTGCGTTGGGTGACAACAAAATGTCCTTTAAAAGGTTTATCGACCGATTAAACATATAAATCTCCAACGTGAAGGAATTGCCTTGTTTCAGACAATGAACAGGTGAGGACGAGTCACTGATTCTAGCTTTTCTTTTTCCAGTGGTCCATCACGTTTACAAGCCACAGGTGTACGACGAGTTCGTGATCTCGGGCAACGTCGCAGTGCTTCGGTGCAGCGTCCCGAGCTTTGTACGAGAGTTCGTCGATTTTGTCTCGTGGCACCGGGACGATGGTCTAGCCATCACGCGAACATCAAACAGAGGTAAGCGATGCGGTTTACGCCAATATCACCTGTAGTCACTCACAGAGTGAGAACACCAGGAAATCCCTTCTGTTGTCCAGCCTTGAGCGCAAGCTTCGTTCCTTCGAAAAACCTTCGGTGTTTCTTCGACCTCGAGGATTCGCGCGCAGCGATATCGCGACGGAAAACGTAAAGCGCATGCTGGAGGCTTGGTGTTAGAAAGACGCGCCCTGTCATTGTCATTCTCTTAATGAGTACAATACTAGACCTGTACGTTTCTCAACACCCCCTCCCATTCCTCTCCCCCAAGCGTGCTAGTTGTACTGCATTTCACTTTAAGTACGACGTCAGCAGACGTTAGGGTCAGATAAAGACAAGAAGACAAGCAATCAGCGCCGAAACTACATCGTTATGCCGCAGTCATCTCTGCCTTTTCTGCCACCAGCTAAACCAAACACGCGGAGCGAATGCGCTATGGTCCGGGACGTTTTTCTGTCTGTCATAGACCCCCTGCTTTGCCCAGCAGGCGCTTCGGAAAAACGGGCTTCTAGCGCCCTCTACGATTTGTTTTTCGTTATTGTGTAGTACAAACTATAGCGCATTTGAATTTATTCCGCGTGAAAACGCTTGCCGGCGGTATGTATTTCCCCCTTGCAATTGCTTTACGGCACAGAATCGAACCAATTTTTATCGTGGAATGCTTCTTTTGTTCCTCAACGCTTCGCAAATCGAAGAAACTCAGCGATGCCTGCTACTGCAAGCTGCGTCTACGCCGTACAAGAAGCCGCAAATTTGTTGTAGGCGCGCTGTAACTCGCAAAAACAGCGAGCTTCCTCTAATGTCTAGCTTGAGGTAAGCATTACAAGATACGTTAACGTGTCTTGCACTCAAAAAGCTTCCAAATCGTAGTCCCTCGTACACCCAACGCGATCAGCTGATGTCCAATCTCAAAAATGCGCGAAAGCTGACGAAAGCGGTCGAGCGGCGACCGGCCGTCTGTTGGCCGGGCAGATCGTTCATACTGCACGCTCGCTTCTCCAGCCTTGGCAACTTTCCTTGCGTTTTTGTGTTGCAAGCGTTACGCAACATTAGATCAGCACATGCCTCTTGCCCTCTGTAGGGCTATGGTGCGCGCGCACGCTCGTCTTTTCAAAGGAAAGCTTACGCTGGAGGAGGAGCTTTTGCTTTGCAAAACATATAGTTCAATCGAATAGCTCCACTGGTCGGACTGTATAGCGTGTTGCTCTTCATAAAATTGGCATGTTACACGTTTTATGCGTGCCAGGGCCAACTGATCGTGTGGCCGTGCTTAGCAGAACAACGTGGAGGGCGAGAAAAACAATTGCCTCGCTTACTCAGTGCCCCGGGCGGCTAGTATCGTTCTCTCCGCTCAACTTCGTACGGTTTCAATGGTAATCCTTGGAAGTTTACGCCGGGATTAAGCCCTTCCTGTTCTTGACAGTTGACGACGCAAAAGTACCGCCGATTGCAACGTTTCGATCAAGGCCGCGCTTGTTGCTCTCCCGGTTTCGGCATGCTTGTATGATGGAAAAATTACTAGCCGCGGTAACGTTGTGCGGTGACGACTACGAGTGGCACATTTTGTGTCATGACCACGCGAACGCACAAGTAACAGCGGCGTACAGAGGTGAACAGCTGCCCGAATCGGCTTGTTTTTGTGCGGCGCCGCGGAACTTGTACTACTCATACACGCTATTACCCTCCACCGGAGGGCGCCACGATACGTTCAAGGCTTCAGCGCAGGAGGCCTAGCTATTGGTTTAGCAGGTCCTAGCAAACGAAACATTACGACGAGTGCCGTGACAGTACCCTTTTGGCGCTGACTGATTAGATGTAACGGATTGTACACCCTCAGAAAAAAAAACGGTATATTCTTACACCCGTTGTCCCATACACGACGCCCCAAAACTTCAGTTTGACGTACAACGCGCTGGCGTCGAACCGACGGTACCAACTTTCACGAGCGGCTTGATAGCCGAGTGCTACAACTTATTAAAATAGCTAATGTACCTGTTACTGACCACAGAAAAAGTAATCGGCGTTTTCTCGGCCCTACTGCAAAACCTCAATGTTTTTTCCTGCAATCTTTGATATGTGCTTTAGCTGTTAATGAGGTATATATCACCGTTTTTAAGCCCCTCGTAAAAGTTGGGGCCGTC
Source organism: Ixodes ricinus (assembly GCA_037355805.1). Lineage (NCBI taxonomy): Eukaryota > Metazoa > Arthropoda > Arachnida > Ixodida > Ixodidae > Ixodes > Ixodes ricinus. Next base: position 106,382 of record JAZHYW010018844.1, on the reverse strand, counting down.
TGTTCGACGTAAGTGCACTGTACGTCGAACTGAAATTTTAGGGTGTCGTACATGGGACAAGGGGAGTAAGAATATACCTTTTTTTCTGAGGGTGAGCATCGGTCGAGCATAACGGATCTCCGCAGTAAGAGCTACGTTGCGTCAGCATCGCCATCAGCCAACGTTATTAGTTTAACTCAGTTGCGGAAGCCTCCACAGACGCTGCTTCCCCTCGGTCCACCTCCCGTCTTTCGATGGGACACGATTTTGGGGACGACGGCTCTGGTAACTGCAGTGTATCCGGTGGAATGTGTTAGATGTTTTGAAACACGGCGTCCAAATGGCGCTTCACCGTACTCCTTTGATATATTCACAGTTTTGAAACGAAACTTTAAGATGGCGCTTCAAAGGATGGGGGCGTACTGGAGGGTGAGATGGAAGCTACCCCCCTCTGCGGGAGTTCCACAACTGAGCTAGTCTAGTAACGTTGCCATCAGCGCGCCTTGCAGCGTCTCATAATGAGCGCGACTCTAGACCGCGTCGACGAGTCTGCCGCCTTACGGCAATTCTAGTCGAGCTTTGGTGTATCGCTCGGGGCGACTTGTTGATCCATTTAAGGTGACGTCATACGCAGTCCTTGTCTTCAAAGTGGAATTGCCTATGCACCTATACCCGTATTCACCTTAAGAAAAAAGTGGGCGTGTCCCTCTCATGGCATGCTTATTGGTCGCATGCCGTCGCACATATTATTCCGTTTCGCAAAGTAGTTCCGATAAAAGTTTGCTCTCTGGGAAGCTAGCGTTATTAAAACTTAGATAAATTTGTTATTCTCAGTAGGATAAATAATATACCTCCTTAGTACGCGTGTATTCACGTAATTTTACGCCTCACAAGATCTGAGGATCGTTGTTCGTAGTCAGCCGGCCAGCCGCTGTCGCTCGCCTTCCAAAATGGCGACTCCAACAACTCTGGCTGATCGGTCCGTGTTGTCAGCACTATTTCCTGAAGACGTTTCCTCTCGGGTGTACTACAAACGTCACGCAAGTGGAAATGTCCTGTCGAGCCAGACAAGGCAGTGTGTTTTGAACGTTTATTCTTGGATGCGGCGGCAGTACCAAGAAAAAATGTGGTGGAAGTCGTCAACCTGACTGCCGCCGCAACGGGGATCAGTGTTAGCTCGGTCTACGAGATTAAGCGTGGCTTCAAATGTGCCAACGGAGCTGTGAAATCTCCTTCAAAGAAGCGCCCGAAATTCGCTGAGAAAAGGAAGAGGATTTCAAATCACGTCGCGTGCACGTTGACGGCCGTGAGAAGCTGCGTGCACAATTTCTTCCGTCGGGGGAGATCCCAACGTTGAAGAAAATTGCCGCTCGTCTCCAAGAAGACGACGTGCTGCCGTCCTGTTCCGGGACTACCCTGTATCGCCTGCTGAAGGACATGGGTTTCGAGAAACATAAACGGAATCGCAACTCCTTCCTAATTGAGAGAGAGGACATCGTCGAGTGGAGGCGGCGGTATTTGAGGGCAATCGGAAAACACAGAGCCCAGAACCGCAAGATCTGCTTCCAGGACAAGACTTGGGTGAACGCCGGCCTCACAGTTGACAAGGTGTGGACTGACAGCACCATAAAGTCAGCAAGTCAAGCCTTCATGTCTGGACTAACGACCGGGCTAAAGGCTCCTTCTGGAAAAGGTGAAAGAGTGATTGTCACCCACGCAGGTAGTGACACTGGCTTCGTGTCCGGCTGCCTGGATGTGTTCCGTGGGAAGAAAAAGGGGGACTACCACGATGAAACGGACTCAAACAGGTTTGAAGCATGGTTTCTTCATCTGCTGGCCCATATCGAGTCTAACAGTGTAATTGTTATAGACAACGCGCCGTACCACAGCAGAAAGGCTGAAGCTGTTCCCACAACTGCAACAAAGAAGGGCGAGATCCAGCAGTGGCTCTCTACCAAGAACCTAGACTGGAGTCCAACAATGAAGAGAAAAGACCTCCTGAGCATTGTGGCAACGGTGAAGGATCGCTACACAAAGTACAAAATTGACGTCATGGCTGCGGACGCCGGACACACAGTGTTGAGGCTCCCACCGTACCATTGCGAACTAAATCCCATAGAGTTGATATTGGCACGAGTCAAGCAGGAGGTCGCCTCCAAGAACATCACATCCAAGCCCAATGACGCTGAGTGGCTCTTGAGGAAAGCAGTTGACAACGTAACAGCTGTCAATTGGCATGACTGTGTAGAGCATGTGAAAAAAATGGAGGCGAAGTTTCGAGAATGTGATGTCCCAGAGTCGAACCTCGAGCCAGTCATCATACCCCTCGATGCAAGCGACACGGAGGAGGAGAGTGGAGTCGACGACGAAGCTGACGACGAGGACGAGGGTGAAGAGATCTTCGGTGTTCAGCCGTTAGAATGGAATTGACCATGAACTAATGTCCCCCTATGACATGTTCTCTCCTGAAAGTGGCTAGAACTTTGGACTCTGTTTGTCATACCCCAGAACACAAAGCGGTTCTTTTAAGCACTATTCACATACTGCAAAATCGGATCCCCGACATCATGCACGCCTAACCTCCAGTGTCATGTTATTGTCGTGATTCTACCTTTCATTACGTAATAGCCTTGTTGCAGATTATAATCGGGATTCTTACCGCCATCCACACACAGGGCCACTCGGGCAACGAGCAGAAGCTTTGATGGGATCCTGGAAGAACGTATCTCACATCAAGCACGCTGTTTCTGTTTATAATCAGGATTTGTACCACCATCCCCACATCACGGAACTTAAGAGAACAGAATTAAAGAATAAAAATTGAAATTCACCGCGACACTGAAGGAAACCGATTGCCCACTCAATATATACACGTGAACGTCAACGCAATAACGTAAACAAAGGTATATTAGGACAGAATAAACTATACAAACTTACGTTCGTGGCTGGTAGCAGATCTGATCAATCCCAGTTCATCAAGTTTGCGGCGATGTCGATGATGTCAGCTGATCTTCTTGCTTTAGCGCTCCATGGTTGCCGTTAAAAACTGTAAATACGCTAAAACTGGCACACATTGATTTTTTTTCTCATGGTGTTTTTAGAAAGCCGACGGTATAAACAATGTTAGATATACAAACATATGTTTATTGAAAACAGTTTAAAGAAGCGATGCAAAATTGTGCATAGCATAAGCATGTTTATGAGAAACAAACGCTATTTAACGAGGTATGTTCTAGCTTTTTGCCACTAGAGGATGCTGCAGTGCTAAATTCGTTTTGGTTTTGGTCTCTAATTGTGGATCCCACCACCTCCCGACGGAGAGTGGTGAAGTCTACGCGATATCGCGCCATTTCATTGGTGGAAACCCAGAACACTCCGCCACCGGCCGGACTTGTTTTACTTCGGTTCTTAAGGTGAAAACGAGTATAGCATAGGGTTCTTGCCCGAAAACATGATGCGACACCACTTGTGGCTGAAAATCTCAGCGGAATCTATATCATTGACATTCATGTGCCATTTTCCTAAAGGCATTTTTTTTCAATTCCACCGCAAAAATAAATTGCGCTTTGTCGAACACTTAAACTCATCTCAAAAGTAGTGCTAACGGTTCATACTAGATGCCAAATTTGCAGAGAGTGTCAATACTTTTTATAAAATGTGCAAGCGATTTTGGAAAACAGTTAATAGGAAAACGGTGACCCATGAAGCACTGGGATATTAATGAACTTGAATTGAGTGAGGTATATACCGTGAACGGGCCCTATCTCCCATTTTTACTTCTACAGAATCGCTTCGAACGTTTGAGTAAGACAATGCTTTGCGCTGAAACTTGGGTACCTGTTCCGAAACACTATCGCCATATCTAGGTGGAAACTGCTAAAGTTAGTATTCCGGTGAAAAACAAATTTGCTTCTTTCACGCAAACATTTTATTTCTATGTGCGACGGTAGAATGTTCCCAATAATCCGAGCTTTTCGCGCGGTAATTGATTAACGTAGCTTGAGCAGTCCGGAGGAAAAGGAAATACTTGATTTTTATAATTACCAAAATTTAGTTTACCTTAAGACATGGCCGGGCTCGAGGATTCACGTCATCCCTTACTAAAATTCGGAATTTCAATTTGGTTTCACATTTACTCTATAAGAATACACGAGAAACTCATTTATAATGTGTGCATGTATCCGGGATACGCGTCCAAAATACGCACACGGTTCCCAAGAGGATAAAAACATAGTAAGCTTAGATTTCAGCCTACTAGATATCTCCGCCCTCGTCCTTGAGCTCTGTTGTCGACGAAAACGATTGCTCGCTTTGCCTTTTACCGACATCAAAGACTACGCCAATGAAAAATATCTTGCATTCGAACGAATAGCAAGAATGGCGGAAGGTGCCACCGGCGATACCGCAGTCAGGATCTTGGAATTAGGTTTTGATTGTTTTGGGCTTGCTGCTACGACATTGAACTACAAGTGCCGTCAACTGAAGGGATTCATTTATGTGGTTTAAGGTGACGTACTTCCGGCTCAAAGTTTCGCCAGAAGCTATATTTGTTAACTTTCGGCGTATGTCTTTGTATGCTTGAAAGCAGAGTTTTGAAGCACGGTCAAGTTATTTCGCCTCACGATCCATCGCTTCCTCTGAAACAGACTTGTACACGTTACTGAAAAATAGTAAGGAATTACATTTACAATTACTCAAGGCCAAATTGTAATTTACTACAATTACAATTACCCCCTCCCCATAAAAGTAAGTGATCGTTACCCCCAAAAGTAATCCGTTACTTTCGTGGCGTTACTTTCAACATTATATTCCTCAATTAAGAAACAAAGGAAAGGGGGTTATTCAAGTTCTTATTGTCGCCACCTGTTCCATGTATTGACCTTGAGTAATTTGAACAACAGCTGTCGTTAAACCTTTTTGCGTTATTTCTTACTGAAGATGTCCACTGATACGCTGAACACTCTATGAAGTGAGGCACTGGATGGGAGTACCATATTGTGCCTCACGAATATGTTATGCTCTGCATTGAGCTTTTTCAGCGAAGCAATGGAAGTACTATTTACCTCGAAGATAAAGTACAGCTTCGTGGTTGCAGCCGTTGCCTGATATTTTAGAGTTTTAGTAGAGTTGGTAACAGTAAGGTGATAATTAAATAATAAATAAGGTTTGGTTCGATATTCTTCTTCCTTTGGTTCTGAACAGGTCGAGCCTCGGTTGAGACGTTGGTGAATAAGAAAAAGTTTCCAATATTTAAATATAAGTAATCGAGAAACAAACAACAACAGGACACTCATAACAACAATTAATGAGAACGTTGGTTTAAACAAGGAAATGTAAACACACGTTTGCCGTGTGTACCTTTCTTAATGCCGTTCAAAAACGCACGGAGCACGGACCGACTGCAGTTTACTCCGGTGTTCTCCAGATAGACGTCCGCTGATGCCACGGGCAGTGAAGAGGAGAGTACTAAGTAAGCCACACTATGGCCCCACTCATGAGTTTCACTCTCTCCTCAAGCCCAGAATATCAAGTTTACTTCAGCCACCATCATGCTTCATTTATAAAAAATATCAGCTTGAGATAAGATGCGTCCTGCTGGGGTAAAAACAAGAAGAAAAAAGGAAGACTATTACCATTTTCGAAGTTCTCGCAAAAAGCTGACTCACAAAAAGGGCAACTGAGATGCCGATAACCTGGCTGGAATTCACAAATAAAGTGGGCCAACCCTAGAAGTGTGACTACAAAAAAGTAAGTAGCTTTTAAAACAGGGTCAAATAAGGTGAAAGAAACGGAAAAAAATAATCCTGTTTTCTAAAAGACGATGATAAGTGTGCCTCGACGAACGAGGATGCTTGGGGCAATAACACCTTCACATATTATCACATCTCTTTTAGTGGATTTTAGGGTAGACGAAACGTTGTCTCGTGTTGTGACATTATAAAAATGGTCCTAGTCACTATAAACGAGAAGGACATTGTTAATTCGTGTCTGTACATTTAGCACCTTGAGCTTCTCGAAGAGGCATACAATCGCTTGGTGTCTTCCTCCCCCCACCTTCGCTCGCAAAGAAAAAACAGACACTAAAAAAGCGGATATAACTTGTCCCCCCCCCTTTTTTTGTTTTTGCACATATGTTTATTTGGATCTTTTGACATTGTTGTTAGGGTCTGAAAAAAAAATAGAATCAGGGGCTTCGTGTTGCAAAAAAAGGCTTTGCGGAACTGGAGAGTGCCAAGCCTCCCTTTGGGCTGGTCAATTCGCGTGACAGTGTCACTGCGCTCAACTTTACCAAAGTGAAAACGACCTTTACTTTAAAAGGGGGGGGGGGGCTGGTCCTGAATAAAAATGTTACGGATTACAAGGAATTCGTTACGTAAAAAGTGTAAAGGAATTACTTTAAAATTACCCTAGAAAATATGTAATTATTCCGTTACTAAATTACCGATAAATGTAAGGGATTACAAGTAATTTCCTTACTTGCAACGGATTACGTACAAGTCTGCTCTGAAGTAGTCGGCGACACGAAGGAGCATCATCTGGCGCCCTTCTGTTTACGTACCTGTCTTTATTCGCGCATACGTCGATCGAGAAGGCGACCCGTCGGCGATCGAAATGATTCCTGTGGAGGACGGCGGTGCCAATCCGAAAGGAACGCAATCGGAGTAAGTTTGGGTTTAAGCGGTCAAAATATGTTCCCGATTCTACTCATTGAGTTCTGCCGTTGACAGAAGCACTTGCCATGTTTAGGCGTTTGACGAACACCAAGACAAGGCAAATGACTAAGGGTATGCTTGTAATAAAATCGCGAAAGGGGTGGACGCTATTTATTGACATACCGAAATGTGCAATAAAAAAAAACTTTTTTTTTGTTTTTAATTGATTTTTTAAGTTAGAACTTTTACAAGTACGCGGGATCAAACTCAATACCTGCGCAACATGCCCGCAAGTTCGCCTAAAGGTATTGAAAAGAACAATCGCACGCAATCGACAGACTGTATAGTATCCGCAGTCCTTTCATCTATTTTGCCTCATGCCGCTGTTGTAGCAAAGCTTCTTTTGTAATTTGTGGTCAGCCGTCACTGATATGGGCCAGCGGAACTGGGCGAAACGTGTCAAGCAGCCTCGAAATCAAGGAGTTCATGCCTATCAAGAGTGAACATACTTTAAATATGGTCGATTACTGCAATTACCCGTGTCTTTGACTTAGCTTATATGAGAAAACAAAAACAGTTAGAAATGCAGAATTGCCATATTACTAAAGCTAACTCCTGTCTGGCGTTTAAAAAAGCGATTGAATCGTTGCCGGCTGCTTAAACCTTGCGCTGCGAACCCCGCCGGGCACACTACACAACTGTAAAGCAGAAAGAAAAAAGAAGCAGGGGTCAATTTGTCGTAATGCTTTGAAAATCGTTCGCAAACTTTTGTCAAAATTTTCAAAACAATGAGATGAGAAAAAATTGATACAATGGAAGGACGCATTCACGCTGGAAGGCTTAGGCTGGAAGTAGTGTCCGATACGTTCCTCACAAACCGCATTCCTGCATATGTCGGTTTGACCGAAATATGTAAAACAAATTGAATTTTTTAACATCGACAGCTGTATGTGAGAACATCTCTGGAAAATTATGGCCGTCATTCGCTAAAACTACCGCTGACATCATCAATCACACTATCGCTCCAACCGCCATCACCACTGCTAAGTTTATAATAAAAAAAAAAAACGTTTCCGTCCGCCGACCTAGATATGGAGAACTGCTAATGTTTCCCTCTACTGCCAACGGCTTTACCAACAGGGGCCGTAAACTCGTCAAACACAAAGTTGGGGCCGAAGTTGATGGAGGGAACCGATTGGAGCGCTCCGTCAACTTCGTTCCGTCCATCGCTCCGTCAACTAAGTCACGCTTCGAAGTAACGACACTTACCCATTTTGTGGCTTAAATTCATGGTTGCAAATTATCTGAACCATGATCTGAAATCACAGTAACGCTCATCTGTCCTCCGCAAATGTTAAAACAGTTCACCACGTAGTAAATCATTATTACACGAGCTTCCTAAACACCGAATCTAATTCTGAGGATGTTGCACCCTTGAGACATGACGATCGGGGTAACCGGACAAAAGCTCACCGGACAAAAGCTCACCGGAGAGTAGCTCACCGGACAAAAGCTCACCGGACAAAAGCTCACCCGTTTTTTGACAGACCCGGACAAAAGCTCACTCGTTTTTTGACAAACCCGGGCAAAAGCTCACCTCGATTTTTTTTTTTTGCTACCCGGGCGAAACACGGGCTTAAATAAAGTGCGGACGCGATGGACATTGGACCAGTTTTAGGAGAACTTGTACCCCATTCCCCAATGAGTTGCGAATTTTTAAAAATACTTTGAAAGAACGGGAGTTGGGCCTTTTGGAAAAGTACAAGACAGATGACCAATTTAGAAAACTGTGCGGGATTTTAGATAGGCTCGCGTTCCTTCCACCACAGCTTGTTCCACAAGAACTAACCACCAGGGAAAAGTCTACCGGTGACATCGGCTACCTGCTGGACTATTTTGATTGCACGGATCTCAACGGCTGCTTCCGTTATGCTTCTGTTCCATCTGCGGCGGCACCCAGAGCGAATTCTTCCCTTCGCCTGACTCTGCGCCAACGACGACCGGAGTTTCCCGCGGTACGGTGGAATATGTACGACGCCACTCTTCAAGATAAAGACCGGATGAACAACACCTGCGAAGGATGGAGTACCGGGTTCCAGAAGCTCGTCGGCCACGCCCATCCAAGCGTCTTGAGGCTGATTGAATGCCTACAGCAAAATCAGGCGCTCGTTGCCACGGCACTGACACAAGCCCGGAGAGGTGAGCCCACAGTAAAGCGGGTGCGAAAAACCACTCTGCGCCTGCAGAGTCGTCTTAGAAATATTTGCGACGGCTTGCATGTACATCGAGATCTACCAAGACTGCTGGAGCTAGTAGGGGACTGCATTCGCTTCTAACCAATCGATCAATAAACTTGTTTCTATTAAAATCAACAAACTATGCGCCTGTCAGATTTAATTTATCGTTGCCTTTTTGTGTCGCACGCATGTACCTAAGTTGTCCGCACTCGTGTTAAGGCCAACATGAAATTTTCTCGTGGTGAGCTTTTGTCCGGGTCTGTGAAAAAAATGGGTGAGCTTTTGTCCGGGTTCGTGAAAAAATGGGTGAGCTTTTGTCCAGTGAGCTTTTGTCCGGTGAGCTTTTGTCCGGGATTCGACGATCGGTAGATGCGTCTGCTGTGCACAAACTCCAAAATGGCGGCGCCCACAACAATACCGAGGAAGGAAGTGCCGATACTCTAGGCCAGTGCTTCTCAACCATCGATGTTTCGCGGACCCCTTGTGGATCGGCGGAGATGATGGAGGACCCCTTTCGTGGTGAGGGAAGGGTTAAGATATAGGTTAAATGTAATATTGATATAATAAATAGATTTAACTAAGGGATAATGTGAAGTAGACTTCTCTTATTGACATACACATAAGAAAATCTCGCCCGGAAATGGAAAAAAATTTGTTCTCGATCTGAAAAAAGACAACTTTTATTGCCGGGCTTGACTGATGTGGCAGGGCTTCGCGGACCCCTAGAATGCCTTCGCGGACCCCAAAGGGTCCGCGGACCCCATTTGAGAACCACTACTCTAGGCGTTGCCGATTTAGTGGTCTTAGATTGGGCAATGACGACGATGACTTCTCGTTTTTTGTCGCCGACGTCCAATCTGCGCGCTGCGCGAACTTTCGGCTTCAACTGTGTGTTTGACGAGTTTAGGGCCCCAGAAGCTCTGAAGGGACAAAAATGCTAGCGTGACGCTCGTTGTGGTGAGGCAGTGGAAGGCGGTAGGCAGCTCTGCGTGGTACCACTAGTAAAGACGTTTTTGGACCTTGTCTTCTAAGGGGTATTGTATACATTCCATTCCTTTGTACCTTCGATAACGCTTCGGCGTCTCGTAAGAATCGAGCGTGCATGCGACGCGAGGAGACGAAAACGTGCAAGAAGTGCCTTGCTGGGGGGGGGGGAGGGGGTTCAAAAGAGACGGCTTCCCGATCCAATACTAGCTAAAAGGCAAGCTTAACGCACTACATCATCGTTGTTGGTAAATCTGCAATCCGCTACATGCGGCCAACACACTGGAGTTCAACAAGAGTAGCCGCAAAGCAGCGGACGGTGTGCGTCTCGGACGCTGTAAGACGGAAAGGCTGACACACTGACGCAGGCCAGGCAACGCTGCGGGTAGATTTCTTTTTCTTATTTTTACCGGGGGGGGGGGGGAGCTACGCTTCATCAGGTATTGGCCGGACACCCCGTTTTCCCCGTGCATGCGCAGGACCACCCCAGCAGTGGAACTTGCACGATGAGGGGCTAGAGCTCGGAAAGTCGGCAGACAAGGTACGGATGATGCATTGGAGCCAACTCGAGAGCGGAAGTGAAAACGGCGCGAAAGAATCTTCGAGTCGTGCTCAGGATGCGGCGTATGAGCGGCAATAGCGCCAGAATATTTGACAATTACGCCAGCGCCGAGCTGCTGTCGCTGTGTGTCACACGTTATGCCATAGCAACTTTTTTGTCTTTCTTTTTTCTTTTTGTGAAGGGTTTTGACAAAAAATTATAGCGTGCACCTCCCGTTTTCAGTGCAATGTAATCCTGCGGCGAAAATCGATGTATCGACGGCGCCGCCGACGTCCATGTCACGGCGGCCGCAGTAGTGGGAGCCGTCATTTCTCAGTTGGCTTTTGGCTTCGAACGGATATCGCCTTGACTTTAGTCCTCTCAGTATGTCCCGTGCCTCGAAGAGAAACGGATAGGCTTTTGGACGAGCTTGTTTATCCAAACTTTGTTTTCTGAGAAATACCGCGCGTTACCAAAGACTCATAACACGATTCTCTTTTCGCCTAGGCTCCAAAAAAATGTTTGTTCATCTAGTTTCCCGCAGAGCACCTGGAAGAACCATCGGGGAGACCTACGGAGAGTGCTGAAGAAATGACGTGGCTGAAAGTTGGTTCAGACCAAAGACAATCAGTCTAAGCAGTGGCACCAAGCGTGACGCTGCACCTTCTTACGTCAAGCGACGGATTACTGTATTTTTACATGTAAACATATTATCAACCTGTTTATTCTCCCAGCTTCCTCCATAGATTGTAGCGATTGGATTTCTCAAGTGCTTTGCGGAGCGTACTATATTTAATAGAGTAAACACCGAAACGGTATTAGCGCACGCGTAGAGAGAAGAGAGAATATACAGGAAAGAGCGCTACTCACAACTATATTTACTGAGATGAAGAGAAGGAAGAACATCGTAAAAATTCATGACCCCAATAAAGATTTAAAAAACGAATAAACATGAAAAATAAATAGTAGGGTGTTCACTCGGGGACACATGCTTCAGACACCAGGTCATTTGTTTAAACACCAGACCCGCTGTTGGACGTCACATTGCCATCATGCAGGGTGTTTTGCCTTAATCTTGCCTCGTGCTGGCTCTTCATTGTCAAAGATGGACATTTCGCCTAGATTGATGCAAAACACCCTGCATGATGGTAACGTGACGGCCCATAGCGGATCTAGTGTTTAAACATATGAAGTGGTGTCCGAAGCATGTGCCCACGAGGCAACACCCTTGTATTTTTTTCACATTTCATATTTTTTCCTGTTTCTTAGGGTGGTGAATTTTTATGGTGTTCTTCCTTCTTGTCATCTTAGTGAATATAATTGTGAGTATCGCTCTTTCCTGTATCTTCTCTGTTCTCTCTACGTTTGCGCTAATACTGTTTTGATGTATAAATACCAACTAGCCCAATTATCAACCCTGGTAATGGAGTAAGTTCAAGCGCTGCGGCGGCCACGCAATTCTTTTGGGTACATTGTATCCAAAAATTTAAACATAACGTAAAAGGATGTTAAAAATGTCAATACCTAAAAAATTGGCAGTTTGTATTCTAAAAAAAAGGTACCATTACGCAAAAGTGAGAAATAAAGTGGAAATTGTAATGTTTACAAGCAGCGGACGAGTCTCATCCAGTTCAGGTTCTTCCGAGGATTCAGGGTAATCAGGTGTGGTCTCCAGACTGAGTTTCGTGATGTTTCTTCGGTGAAAAGCGATGATGATGAAATGTGTCCCGTGCAGTGGTTTGGGGGTGAGGGCGGTTTGGGATTCCTCTCGGTTCTGAACCAAAGTGAAGTTCCGTAGCGCGCCGAAGACTTGACTATGGGAAGCATTCTTCAGGAGGGTAGCGTGGAAAAAGTACGACACCACTGTAGCGTACGACCTGGCAGCCCAGTACTGCTTTGGGGCGTGTCCCAAGCGCCCGGTACTAGCAACCGGCCGCTGACTGTTCCGTCCTCACTTTTCCCCCGTGCTCATGTTCACGTCATTTTCTCCTTCCTTCCGTATTCTTCTTCTTAAAATGTTCACATAATCAGAGGTATGCAGAGCGCTTATGTTAGTCATTTGAATACCTCCTAGTAGTTGCCAAAGCATTTTGTGCTATAACATAAATAAATATATTTAAACTTTCGTTAAGAATACGTATAAAAACAAGGTGTGTTATATTCATTTAGGGAATACATTTATATTACTTAAGAGTATATCAAACTAAACGCGTTTTCCTCATCGGCATTTTTTATTAGTATATCAACGTTTTGTTTTTGACGCACCAGCTTCTAGTTGGTTTTGTGCATTTGTGTAAAGCGGTGCACACCGATGGATGATGCTCAGACTTGCTTGGTATAGCCTATGTTTACCAAATTGTTGTATAAACCGACAAAGTATCTTCGCTAGTTCAAATATTTTTCTTTTTCTTACAGTGTTATTTGGGCATTCCCGTAACACGACTTGATAGGTAAAGCCCTTCAGAGTCTCTCTTGAAATGAGACAACATATGGTGCAAAGCGCTCACACTTGTTTATTTGTTGAACCTACGGTCCTCATATAAAAAATATATGGGCGGTTTTACTTGGATTCGGGCAACGAGGTGCAGTCGTATTTTTTATTTTGCTTCAAATTTTTATATTTCATGGCGCATGTTCCAAGAAGAAGAATCCTTTTCATATTATTGTCCTGAGATGTTTGGTTTCTGAGAAAAAAAGCAAATAAGCGGGAAAGAACGACGAGCTTTTGACGATTATCGTGTGTGGCGTTTTTGAATCACTCTCAATCTCAAAGTACTCAAAAGGGAGCGTCTATATTTTTTTATTATGATATATCTGCACGTTGGGCAAAACGGCATTATAACTACTATTTATTATTCGTCGCTCCAATCTTTGAAAAACACCCAAACATACCTCCCCAAACAACTGTAACCTAAACTGCGATTTTTTTTTTTTGAGTCGGCTATGATTAGTATTGTTTTAAAATAATAACACGTGTAGAATCTTTCATTGCCTTCCGCATTATGCAAATTTTGTGTTTTTATCATGTACGAGTACTGAGAAATAATACATGAAACATAGAAGGTTTTCACTTTTTGCTCAATTTCAGCCCGCTGCATATAAAACAAAAACATTCATTTAAACATATTTTTTTTAATTGCGTTATTTTCACACCCCTCTTTTAGCCAGAATACATTCCGTTCGAAGTATAGGCCCTGGGTTTCAGTTTTAAGCCTTTAAATGTGCTAAAAAAAGCAAATGCCGATGATGAGTTTATGGATTAGATTGACGATTGTCGTGTGTGGCGTTTTTGAATACCTCTCAATCTCAAAGTATTTAAAAGAAAGCTTCTATATTTTTTTTTATTCTGATATATATGTAAATATGTAAAACTGCATTCCAACTACTATTCATTATTCGTCGCTTCAATCTTTCTAAAAATCCCCAAACGTGCCTCCGCGAACAACTGTAACCATAACTACGGATTTTTTTTAGTCGACTATGTTTAGTACCGCTTTTAAAATAATACCTCCTGTAGAACCTTTCATTGCCTTCAACATTATGCATAGTTTGTGTCTTAATAAAGTACGAGTACTGAGAAATAAATTATGAAACAGAGAATATTTTCACTTTTTGTTCAATTTCAACAGCTGTAAAAATAATCAATTTCATTTAAAAAAACCATCAGTTGTTTGCAGAGTAAAATAAAAACTTTAAAAAATAAACAGTGACAAAAATATATAAAAATGATTCTGTTGTGTTATTAACACGAATTTCGCATTAAAAATATGAGATTTCGCATTTAAAATTTTAGGCTTCCAATAGGAAGTGTATTTTACCCTAAAGTGTTACAACATTATACTTTGACATTTCTAACACAGTATAAATTATGTAGTGCATAGGGTTTAGGCTTGAGGCCTCTCCAACCATGGCACCGGCGGAAATTGTCTAAAAACCTGCTTTCGGAGCTTGCGAATTTATAGAGTGTTTAGACGTTTGGATTTGCAAACTTATTATTGTACGCCTAACGATATCAATGTCTTTTATATTATTATTTATTAAACATCCCTTAGATTATTATAACCAAGAATAAAATACACAGCTATAACCCAAAAACCCACCATCGGCATTTGCTATTTTTTTAACATATTTAGAGGCTTAAAACTCAAAACGAGCGCATATACCTCTGACGGATTGTATGCTGGCTAAGAGTGTAAAAACTCGACGCGAGAAAAAAAAAGTATTTTTTTTTTTTATACAGCGTGCTGAAATTTAACAACAAGTGAAGACCTTGAACATGGTAAAAATCAATCATCACCAACTCGCCCAAATAACCACCTTACTACAGTGAAAACCTTCTTTGTTTCATAATTTATTTCTCAGTACTCGTACGTGATTAAGACACATTTTGCATAATGTGGAAGGCAATGAAAGGTTCTACAGGTGGTGTTATTTTAAAAGCAATACTAAATATAGTCGATTTAAAAAAATATTCGCAGTTTAGGTTACAATTGTTCGCGGAGGGATGTTTGGGGAAATCTACAAAAATTGGAGTACTAATAATAAATAGTACTTGAAATGTGGTTGTACCTACTTACATATATATCACAATAAAAAATATAGACGCTCTCTTTTGAATACTTGGAGATTGAGAGTGATTCAAATACGCCACACACAACAGTTGTCAAAACATCGTAATTCTTTTCCGCTTGCTCGAGATTTTTTCTCTCAGAAACTAAGCATGTCAGGACATTAAAATGAAAAGGATTGTTCTTCTTGGAACATGCGCCATGTAATGTAAAAATTTGAAGGAAAATAAAAATACGACCGCACCTCGTTGTCTGCATCCTAATGAAACCGCCCATATATATATATATATATATATATATATATATATATATATATAACACACTTATACAAGGAGAGCGAGCCGCTAAGAAATATATATGTGTAACTAATATACCGCAATAAAAATGTTAAGTTTGATCAAACTAACACCAAAAATGCGTAGTAAAATACAGCTACTGGTTGCATTTTATCTCGACGCCGGTTCCGTTGTTCGGTAAGGCTGAAGAGAAACTGAAATAAAAATAATAACCAGCTCGGTCCTCTTTTTTATAAAAACGCGTATAATGCGCTAGCATCGATGTTTTAGAAATATGTATACTTGACGTAGACCAGTTAAACAAAACAAAAACTACACCTTTTAGTATTTTTCTTAATCAACATCGAAATCAATTTGGTTCCCTCTAAGTACACAAAAAATAGGTTTTTTGTTGCTTATTAACAAGCTGGGCTCCGTGATAAATGAAGGCGGGTGGCACTCTGAATGCGGTAATAACCTACTGCGCACAGAAACGTTACAAATGACCTAATATTTCCTGTTGCATTTTTGTTCATTGTGCACTGCGTCTTTTACCACCATTCGAGCGTGATAATTCTCAGTTGTCTGAACGAGCAACCAAAAAAATCCGCTCATATGCTAGTATTAATAACACGTTTTTCATTTTTACATTACTTGTTTTTATTGTAATGCGGGAAGTATATTATTAATTTTGGTGTTGTTTCAGTTATACATTGAGAAGCAGAAACGAAACTAAGAGATGGTCGCGAATCCGGCTGAAAAAAACAGCTATTATGAATTGACAAACTTTCTTAAAATGAAACATTTACTGCTGCTACATTAATTCTAACACATCCCGTTCTTTTTAACGTAAAACAATTTAAAAAAGAAGGACGTTTATTTTGATTTTTAGTTGGTGGTTTAAAAGCGTTCCAACATACCTAGAAAATAAAAAAATACTCAGATAATTATAGACGTAATTGAAATTACCATACTTAACAACACACACAAAAAATAAAACAGACGAAGAAAATTGCCTGAGGCTAAGTTAAACCGTAATCATAATGTGAACGTACTGATTCACATTTTTCTTCCTTTCCGAACTTAATACGCCTGCTCGCTCTGTACTGGAACTTGGGTGACTCCGTTCATTGGAACATTTAAGGGAAAGACTCTCAGGTAATTACTCCCTCTGCTTTTACTGTTTTTAGTAAAGAAATGTTTTTTTTTCTAATACGCTATCAAGACATGTGAGCGTACAATGCAAACTCTACAACAACGTCAAGGCATCAATATTTGGATCACGACATTGTAATAAGCGTAGAAAAAACATTGTTTATAAAAATCATATCTCCCTTTGTTTTTGTTTTGTTTTGTTCCTGGTGAGTATTCTAGCAGGCATGTCTTAAAAATGCGAAATCAAGATCAAATCGGCATATAATGCGAATCTCCGCGATTGGTTACACAACGTCTCAATTAAGCATTTAATTGAGCATCAATAAAAATAACTGCCTCGCAAAAACTTTTGTATTTCCCAATAATTTCATATAAGAAATATCCGAAAAATCGGCTTTGTATTTTGCAGTCATTGATTTTTCATATGGCACATTTGAGTCATTTTGAATGAACATTTTTATTGTTGAACAATATCTTCGTTACTATTTATGGTCATCTTCACCAATATAATCTTTACGTAAATATTTGTTGCTTTTATTTTAAAAAATACCTGCCGACCATGTTTAATTCTTATTTAGAAATACAAAATCTAGTATATTCAACGCCGCCGCTGAGGAAGACCTTAACGCTCTGAGATGGGCTATTGCTGTAAGGCTGATAATCCCAAGAAACCTCGCAAGGACATGTTAGCACGTGTCCATGAGGTGCATCAAGGGATTTTCCGCTGCCCCGCAAGAGCTCGGGAGTCTATCTCGGGCCTCATATTAGCGCAGAACTGGCAAAATTATTCGAAATGTGCCCAAAGTGCGCGGAATTGAGAGTTCAGTTTCGCGAGCCTATGCTTCAGAAAACTGCGCCCGAAAGTCCGTGGCAGGAAGTGTGCGTTGACCTGTTTAAACTGAAGGGATCTCAATACCTGCTCGCAGTTGACTACTGTTCAAGGTATCCTGAGACGGCTCTACAAGATTCAGTCTCAACATCAGCAAAAGTCATCGTGCGCCTAAAAAGTTTTTTTTTTTGATGCCCGAAATGGAATACAAGAGACCGTTAGGTCTGACAACGGCCCTCAAGTCAGCTCGTCGGCGTTCAAGGAGTTTTCTAAAGCTTACGACTTCCAACAAGTCACAAGCAGTCCTCGCTACCCGCAGTCAGGCGTAGAGGCAGAGCGAACGCTAAGGACGCTTACAACTTTACTAAAGAAGACCGACGGTCGTTGCATTGCTCTATTGAACTATCAGAACACTCCTGGCCCTTCAGGATACAGTCCAGCCCAATTGTTGGTCAGTCATCGTCTACGCTGCAGAGTACCCTGCCTCCCAAAATTGCTAAAGAACCAAACAGTGAATTACGTGGGGTGAAGACAGCGTGATGAAAGATGTCGGATGAGGCAGAAAGCTAACTTTGATCAACGTCATCCAGCAATGGCTCTTCCTAGTCTCTCCGAAGGTCAGCGAGTCTGGCTGTAGGGAACGAGCTCCCAGGCCAGGGTTCTCCAGCCGCCTTCAACACCAAGACTCTACTGGGTCTAGAAGGGCGACAAGATTCTACGCAGTAACAGACGGCAGCTGGTTGCGGTACCTGGTCCAACAGCGAAGCCGAACGTCTCCAAACAAAAGAGTCCCGTCACAACGCCATCTCGTGAACAAGCCCGAGGTCTCCTTTTGGCTTTATCGGAAGATAAAGGCTCACACCGATTTGAAGACCAAGCAGCCAGATGACTTCGCCAACCACGAGCTCGGGACAGAACTGTACTATCCCAACCACCACGACGCCGTCTCACCAGCAGCGGCGATCTCGCTTAGGTCGCGTAATTATAACTCCAAAAAGACATGGAGATAATGACTGAGCGTTCTTATAAGTAAGATAATCTTTAATGTGAAAGATGTTTTGGTGGAATAAGATGTAGTGTCATCCTACGGCCGTGTTTTGCGGCCCTGTTATCATCAACTCGGTACGCACGAGGCAGTATTTGTTTTCTTTCTTTTCCTTGGCACTCGAATGTATAGAAGGAGCGGTCACTGAATAAAAAGGGCTTTTTTATACAATTCCGAACAAAACACTTGTAACACGAAACACCATAACATGCTTTACAGAATGCGCCCAGGAAGCGATATTTGAAATTTCCATGTTTCGCGGAATGTTGTATATCGGACCAGACGTGCTGATGATTTAAGGAGCGCGAACGTGAACACGCTGCGACTACAAGATTACCCCGTCAGGACACCTTGCCACGCATTTCAGCCGCTCCATATGTAGACCTTCATTTGGTGTACACGAGAATTTTGGCTAGGTCTCCCGATCGTATATCTAGGGCGTTACGCGAGGCGTTTGATATAAAAATAGACATGGATTGTATAGCAACACGTTCGTCTCTTTAACGGCAAAAGAGTGCGCTTTCAAGTTGTTTTTTTCTTTCGCTTTTTTGTTTTTTTTGCTAAAGGAGTTGCGTAGGGTGTAGCAGTGACTACGCATTTTACCACGAGTATATAAAAGGTCGATTCTCAGGAGATATCAGTTGCGAGTGTGGCCTGTTTTCGTCCGCTTTCCTCTTGACCTTGTGTAGTTTCGACGCTTTGAACGTGATATTGTGTGTTCAATGGCTTAAATCGGATCTATCAGTACCTTGCGTCGTAGCGTCGTCTTAACGTAACAGCCGCGCGCGCGAACACTCGGCACGGTGATGTTTCGTAGGCTAGAGCCAGACACTCCCGAGTTCAGTGTCGATGGCACAGCCTACACAACCGGCGCGAGATAGGTCTAGATAGAAGGCTGGATAATAAAGATTAATTTGATTTGAATCATAATTTAAATCTGACAATTTTTTACTGCGATGATCTCTATCAAATCTTTTCCGCAAAAATAATCACCCTAATACTTTTTTTCTTTACCGTTTGCCAATAGATCGATTTTTTTTCTCGGTGCATTTGTGCCGTATGTAAATCGAAGAATTTTCAGCAAAAACACTAAAAAACAAACAAATGCAAAAACAAAATGTTTCCCTGCAATTTGGGACATTAAGCCTGATTTCTTCCACTTCGTTGGTCGGTTACCTAATGTCCTTCTAGAAACAAAATCAAAACAAAAACAATTAAAACAAGAAAAGAAAATGTTTTATTGTCAGAAAATACGAATGCAAAATAATAATATTATTTTTAAGTAACTAAAATGTCAAGCTGTTTTTTTCTCCAGTAAGGCAGGTTTTACATCAATCAAAGGTTGTTAATTAAACTGAACACAACATAAACAGTGTATATGTCTTTCCTCCGCATTCTTATATGTGATCGGACGAATTGATCAATCAATCTGCCATAGTTAAAAATGCATCTAGTACTAAGCAGTCACTATTTTCTAGCTGCAGCAATTTAAACTAAGTTAATTTAATTCGAATAAAAATAAATATAATTGAAATAAAGAAGGTGGGTGACCAGCAAAGCTGTTTAGGACAAGACACCGACATGACGCAGAGTTTTGAAGAAAGGTAAGAACAGATTTATCGCCTTGATTGGGAGGATGAAGGAAAGGAACCTAGGCAGGCAAGCGCTTCAAACGATGACCAAGAGAGGGCGGTGCGAGCGTAGAAATGGCCGACGAGGGCTTCGCAGCGGCAACTCTTTGAGAAACCTTTATCGACCTGAGTGTCTACTGATCTCGAAAATGGTGCCTATTGATAACTAATCTACTGAAAATGAATATCCAAGTGAGGAGGCGTATGAACTTTTGCATACAATGATGCGATTTTGCATCAAATTCTTTGCATGACTTTTTGTTGACGCAAACAAAAAATTCATGGAACCATGGCCGTAAACCGCTTCGATGTAATAAATATAATTTACGTGATTTTTTTTCTCGAAATATTTATTTTCTTTCGATCTCGACTGTAGCCATGTCGCGATGGTCACGCCGAAAACTCCGCACCACTCTCCCGACATGCATTGCGCGAGCTTACTGAAATATTAAAAAAGCTCTTCGCAAAAAAAAAAAAATATATATATATATATATGTGCCTTTGAGGTGGCGTTTTGCGCATACGCCCTGGTGTCAGCCCACATCCCTTGGAAAATTCGAAGCAGGTTGAAGTGTAGACCGGAGCGTTTTTTGACGTGCGCAGCGTAATTGGCGTGACGCAGCCGACATCAGCCAGCGTTCACTTGCGCGCGGGAGACGTTCGAGTGAAACTTGAAATGGAGTATAGAGCGCAGCCTAAGAAAGCTCCACGCAAGATATATTTTTTTTTCCAGCTTAGCTTTCTTCAGCGTTAATATTTGAGTGATGCCTTCCGTGCCGTTTCGTTCAGACTCGGATCGATCTGACCAAATTACCCAGCTGGACGTCACGCAAGATTTCCGAGAGAACAGTAAACAACTTCCACCAGAAATGAAACAAAGCAACAAAATACTTCTCGCAAAATAACTAGCCAATTGTGAGGTGCACCATACACGTTTTTCGCTCGAAATATCAATCTAACTACATATACACTGTAGAGTGTGTTCTCAATTCAAAATGCGAATAAACGTTTTTTCAATATTTCTTTACTCCGTCGTGCCCCAGCAAACATTGTGTCTCGCTATGTTTTAGTGAAAGGAATCGTATAGGGGGAAAATTAATATCTTAAAGAGAATATTAAACTCAATTTAATTAGATCATAAGCCAAAACATATTTATTAACCTTTCGAGGAAAATAAACTTTCACCGAAACCGCGCCCCAAATAGGCGGCGAGAATATATTCATCCAAATATATTTCGAAAAATGTCCAGTCACGTAACACATACTTTACAGTCAAGATGGCTCAATCTCTTAAAAAAATGCTATGTTAGCCTAATGTCGATTTTGCATTTAAATATTTTCATACCTCTTCAAAATATCAGTTACTTGATCCCAATTTTTTCCTTTCTATCTTTTTTTTTGCAAAATGAAATGCGGAACGATTAGCGGTATTCTATGAAACCTAAACTGAAACTTGTCATATACCTGTCGAGATATATCACCATCCCTCAACCTCATCGCAGACCATTACGGAAGCCGAGGAGATCAGACGCGCGTTTTCAGTCTGTCCCGTATTCGCAAAAGGCGCCACTGGTACGATCGGCTAATGCAAGATTCATTTTCATGATTCATTTTTCATCACTAAAGATTCATTTTTCATCACGCCTGTCGACGTTAAATATTAAATATTGAAAGGCATATGCTTACGACACCTCTCTTTGATTCAGTCAAACGCTTCATCTTAAAACATTACTTAACCGCTTTCACGACAAAGTTTATATTGACTGTGGTACCTGGAACGCAGCTTCGAAGGCGTGTTTAGTGTCTTATCCCGCCCATACCTCACCAATAATCAGAAAAAACACACAAAACATCACAAACAGCTGAGTCATTCTGTTCGATGTACCGATCCTGGCGTTTCATGCTAGTAGTCCTGGCAAAAAGTGCGAGTGTCGTTGTCGTCGCGGCGTCCCAATAGAGAGCCTGGATCGCAGAGAGGGCCCAACTCGAAGAGTGAAGAGCGTTTGCCATTTAACGACGTTCGCCTCTTGCAGAGATTGATCGCGAGTGCGCGAGCACTGCGCTGTCGCGTGGCCAGGAGGAAAGCAGGCGGAAAGGCGGTGGCGTTTGCAGACGGTCAACACTTTTGCCACGTTCTCGTCGCTCGTATTGCAAACGCAGCCCATAAACCCCGTGACCCCAATCGAGGAGTTGGAAACCCTGCATAATACAGGCTCTATACGTGGCAACTGATGGCTACTGAAGCTTCCGTGGTCTGTCAAGCTGGAGAGGGCGACCTGCAGCAGAATAGGCGCGGTCACATCCACAACCGCTGCTGGGACGCCGCTAGGATCGCGGTCGGCGACAGCGTGACACTTCAATGACGTCATCAGGAGGAATTCGAGGGACCACTTCGTTGTTCGCGGTAACACACATCAGAGGGAGACGCCTTCCAGGCACCGTAATTCTATCATGCCTAAAAAGCGTCTACGACTGGCGCGCTTACCGCACCCTATAAAGTAGCCCCGCGATTTGCGCCTGGTGACGTAATATAAGTGTCCCTCTGTCGCTGACCGCGATCCTGGCGGCGTCGCAGCAGCGGTGGTGGATGTGGCCCACGCCTGTTCTGCTGCAGGCCGCTCTTCGTCTTGACAGACCACGGAAGCTTCGGCAGCAAGGAGTTTCGACGCTACGACAACAGCGACACTTTCGTTCGTTCCTACTTTTTTTACCAGAACTTCTACGCTCAACCGTCAGGAGCGCGACGTTATCCGGCATGACACTCCGGTCATAGCCTTTGTTATTTTAAAATGCCTGCCCAAAGGTAACGGGATCGGCGACCGCTCTTTCATACTCTCCCTGGCTATTTTTACAAGTGTCTTCGGGAGGCGGCGCCACCAGCCCGATGTGCAGGGGTGGCCGGCTCGCCGTGGCGGCGTACAGTGGCTTGACGGCTTGACCAGCTTCATGATCAAGCCAACGCGTAGCAAACGCCAGCGTGATCCTCTGTTCTTGATAAAGCATCGAAGTTTTCTACGCGGTTTGACTACAGTGCCATGGTGTACTGTTGTGTGCCGAAATGTGAGTCCGATGCCACACGGAAAGTTCAAGGCGTCTCGTTTGACGCGATTCCGAGTGACAACGCGTTGAACGAGACGTGGATGAAAGCGATCGCCAGCAAAGACTAAGTACCAAAACACGACGTCGCGGTACTCTATTGTTTGCAGCCGACCCTCCCAAAAAACAAAATTTAAGGAAGGATGCAAGATGCGCAAGCCTGCGTTCTCATTTTTTCTGAAAGTAAAGTTATGGCATGAACAAACAGTTCTTCTGAGTTCTCTTTGATTGCAGATTGCATCAAACTGATTAATTTGTTTATGGAAGAATGCACGAGAAGGCATCAAAATCATCTGATGAACTGGTTGTTGAACACTATAAAATAAAAATAACATAAAAACCGAAGGCAAGAGGAGTACAGGGGCATCACTTGTCTTGTTTCCCTCTTGTTGTCATCTGCTCTTTCTTTTAAATTTATAGCGAAGCTAGATGAAAGTATTTCAGAAAGATGCTTTATGCAAACCCTTGACCGCCAGCCGGCATTTCTCCAAAAGGCTTAGATCAGCGGCTGTTTTCAGCTATATTTCGTATTTTATTCTCAGGTAGATAAGGTGTGCACGTGAGTGGTCTATACCTGGACATGTGTCTGTTATAGGACTGAGTGGAGGAGACAAGATAAAACGCTTATAATTGTGTCCGGGATAGCTACATTACCGAGTCAACCGAGCATTTGATACTGTTATTGTACTTTGGCATGAATATGGAAGAGTTTAAACGCATCGTGAATTACTCTTTTCGTACCTGGCAGCGTGAGGCGGTACGCGCTATAGCCTTGGCGTCGTCTTCTCCTTCAAGGTCTGGTGGCGCCTGTTAACGGAGCGCCTTGGAACTATCCCTGACGTCGTTAAAGGCTGTCGCGCCGCGCGGTCGACCAGGCATTTCAGTATGAAGGAAGCTATTTTCCGACTTTCGTGCCGTTATTCGTTGCAACATCGGCACACTTTAGATGCATGGCGGGAATGGTACGTTAAACACAACAGTCGGAGACGTGCTTTAGGCACCGTAGCAATGCTACCGCTTACATCCAACATTCACATATCTTCCTTTTTTCTTCCTTCTGTCGCCCGTTTAAACACTTAAAATGTATAAATATTGCCCACGCTTCTGTGGTTTCATTGTAGGAATGTCAAGGGTTTTTCTGTGTTTTTATTTTTTCGTTTTGTTTGCTTGAGTCAAAATGGTAGCCTAAAAATGAGCAGTTGGAGTCTAAGCCTAGACGGATCAATTGTAATGGGCCGTCTCTTATCGCAACGTAGTTCTGTCGATGCAGCATGTTTGTAGACTGCGCTATCGATCTCTTCACATCTGCCACCAAAGAGCGTGCGCTGCTTACAACAAAGCTAACTTGCCTCACGAATCATTCGTTACATGCACGACGAACAAGGGGTTTGATTAACCACGGCAAAATATCTGGCATCACGTGCATACTCGGAGACCGCTTAAACGCACACTGCAACACAGTGTGCACTCTCAACAACAGTTACAGCTCTTTCTCCACTGAAACACTGGAAACAATTATGTACCGAGATAAGACACGGATGTAACTTCATTACATACCCTAAAACATAGGTTTAGGGCAATATTTAGGTTGTGAAATAAGTTTTCGGTTAAGAGCTTTTTCGAAACATGCTTCTATTTTGAGCACTCCGATATAGAATCGTGCTTCATTGTATCTCCTATTTACGCTTAACTAAACTTTAAAAAAAAGTTCTAAGTGCTTGGTAAGTTAAACGTGTGATAGAAAATACACATTGATAAAAAAATTAACAACTTTTATGTTGCGAGATTTATTTGAGCGATTGCGGTCATTCTTTCATTCTGAAATGTAAACCCGATCTTGAAACATCGGTGGAACTGTTCTATGAACGACCGCCCAATATGTTTGGAAAGTCGATCGTGAAGACGACCGCAGTCCCATCGGTGTGGTAAAAATAATTTAAAATTGCCATGAAAATTAAAAAAAAACTGATATATTTATTGTTTTTCTATCTCAGGGGCGGCCGGGCTGACCCAGCCTAAGAGCCGCAAACACAAATCCACGAAGCATCCAAGAGCCGCGGGCGGGGGGGGGGGGGGGGGGGGGGGGGGCGAGGGCGAGTAGGCAAACTTTTGACCAGAGCAATAAACGAAACTCGATCTTCTCTCAATTTATTTGAGTCAAAAGCAGTCCAACCCTACGTAAGGTAGCAGTAGCACGAGACTACCAAACCGCAACCTGTCTTTTGATTTAATAGGCGTTTCATTTGTCTTTTGGGGGAAGTGCTCGTGAAGTGCTCGTGTGACTGGGAGGGAGGCGGGGGAGAGGGGGTGATAGAGCACGCGAAGAGCCACATGCGGCTCGCGAGCCGCAGCTTGGCCACCCCTGCTCTCTCTGTACGCGTGTCATGTCGAGGTAAAAATATATGTTTTCGAGTTTAGGGTCATTTTAGTTACTTCAACCTATTGGAGGGAATATCACTAGAATCCTGCAACATCCAAGCCGTCTCAGTGGCAAAAGGTAACACCGTTCAGCAGAGAAGCGAATTATTATTGAAATATAATATAGCGTTGCCTTCTCATTGGCTAAACAAAAACTTCAAAGACATTTCTTTTTTTTTCATTGGTGAGTTAAAGAAAGAAATGTATGGAGAGGAATTTTTCATTGCATACACTTTTCAGCGGCACAAGTAAGCGCAGACACAAACACGCGTGATAAAAGCGCAAGGTGACGGTGGACGGACTACACCTAGCTATGTCTAACCAATTAAAGCAGACGCAAGACTATATGAGAAATGCCGTGTGGTTGCACTTTCGACACTCTTTGATTGGCTACAACGGATGATAGTGACGACTGCGCACTGACCTAAAGCGAACCGAAGCACTATGCAATAAGGAAGCTTGCGCTTCGACTTTTCTTCACAAGTGGAAAGTCATTCACTCGGAGTACAGACAACGCTAAGACAGTCTTTCGTTCTTAAAATCATAATTTAATCTAAGGCACAAAATGTAATCTTTTATATTACGGGCTTACCAGGGTGGATTTCGCTTCAATGTCACTAAGTCTGTGTGTGTTTCTTCCACGGTATGGGCCTCTGTGTGTGTGTGCGTGCGTGCGTGCGTGTGCGTGTGTGTGTGCGTGCGTGCGAGCATGTGTGTGCTTTTGTGTGCGAGTATGTGTGTGCGTGTGTGCGCGTGTGCGTGTGTACCTGCGTGTGTGCGCGTGTGTGCGCGAGGGTGTGCGCGTGTGATTGAGTGTGTGCGTGTGTGGATGCGCGTGTGCGCGTTCGTGCGTGCGTGCGTGCGTGTGTATGTGCGCGCGCACGCGCGTCTTTGTGTGTGTGTGTGTTCATTCCACAATAAAGTCCCTAGATGAGAGCTTCCTACAAGTAGCGACATTTTTTGAAGCGCCGAGTGCGTGACGGTGCAGGTTTTAGGAAGCGAATGGCGGCGCAAAGCCGAGGTTTGATTTGAATGGCGCCATTTCGTTCCAGCGGAATGTGCTTTGTCATTTGCATTGGTTGTCGTTACTTGTAAAAAAAGTGTCAAGGGACTTTATTCCACAAGTGAGGAAGCTCCTCTGGCGAGCAAAATGGAATATTTCTTGGTTGCGTTTTGGTTGCTCCTTATTTTACTGTTTCGCGTAGATCGCTGTCGCTGAAATAGCAGAATTTTAGTGATGGATATAAATTTGTGGAAGAATATAGAGAAAACAAGAAAACTGCAAGAAAAGTATTCTTATTGGTTTGCTAGGACTCTAAAAGAGAGATGCATGTTTTTATTATTTATGTTTTTTTTAGTTATTTTGTACACTCTGTTACCGCGCGTAACGATATGCTGACACTCGCGACTGTAAACGACCGTGGTTCATGCATATTCGAATGCTGCAGTGCTGCTTTACTTAAAGCCTCTTTATACGGAAAAGTAGTTTCATCCTTTGAAGAATGTCGCCTGCTATCTTGGAGTGAACCAGGCGGCGCTACGGTCGAAGCGCGAGAGTGCGAAAGAGCAAAAAATTAAGATAAAGGGGCGTGCACGGGGAAGGAGGTGGTGCCCTCCAATCAAGTAACGCCGAAAGTGTAATGTCACGGCTTCCGTCGTCTTTCTTCCAGCATGTTCTTCGCGGTTCATCCACTTGAACGCAAAGGGTGTACCGTGACAGTGCTTTTCAGTCCGCGTATATGTTTCAATAGGGAGTTTTCGTAGAGCGCGTTTCCCCCTCCGCTAAGCCCTCCACAACGAAGAAGCCGCTACTGCGCCTGCGCGCCGACGGCCTTGGCTGTAGAGTTCCGGGTATCGAAGGGCGTTGCGGAGGGCATTGCGGGAAGGGCGAAAACGATCTACGAAAACTCCCTATGAGCACAAGGCCACCCGATACCTTGAACCTGAAGCGATCAAGGCGGCGCCACCATCCATTCGCAAGTGCAAACGTGTAAAAAGTGTGTGCGTCAGAGGAGGGTGATGATGGGGCTACGTTTCTTATAAAAGGACTTTAGCTTCACTAACGCGCTGGCGCCACCTAACCGAGAAAAACAAGCCTCTACAGAGGCACTCTGAAAACTCACATCCGTCAACTTTCCCTCCAAACAAAAGGAGAACACGTCGCTGCAATTAATGTTAGGATATGTGCAAAAGGCCGATAAATTGTCTTAACAGAAAAAAAAAACGCTCTGATGTGACAAACGCCTTGATGTAAAGATATAAATCGACGCGCTGCAATGGGTTCTAAAATATAAGCGTGGACCGAACATTTTATAATAAGAAATCCAGGTTAATATTTCAAATACTTTCACCATCTGTGGCGGGCTCTTTCTCCTATTCGCGTGACTGTAATCCAAAAAATACAGTGTTTTTTTATTTACATACTTGTTAAGGTTACTCAAATGCGATCTGCGCAGGTGCGTTACGTGGTCTGGGAGGGGGCATACTATTAGTGGTAATAATAATAACAATAATAATAATAATAATAACAATAATAATAATAATAATAATGATAATAATAATAATAGTAATAATAATAATAATAATAATAATAATAATAATAATACTAATATTTTATATTCCTTTTTTATTACTAAACGAAATAAAGGCGGAAAAAAGGGCAAAAAGCTGCTACTGCAGATTGACGAGGCCCTAGTTCCCATACACACCTTGGCGGAAAAACAGAGTAAAATAAAAGTACACGAGACCCAAAAAATAAAATATACACCAGCACACCACTCCAATCATCATACTTATTTATGAAAAAAGTTAACTAAAATACATACGCAACTCAGAATCAATCGTCCCGGTAAGGATAATCGTCATGATAAGTCGGATAATCTAATAAAATATGTTAACTACCTTATTAATTATTTACGATAATGAGGTGGTTCCAATTACAAACATGTGAACGTAATTGAAAAACATAATGAGTTGCAGTTTAGAAAGATTTGGGACACGTGGGAAGTGCGGCGGAGCGCTAAATGTACCATTCGTACAACAAGCCTGACCCTCCTGGTGCAAAGACGCGCCCGCAGACATGTTCGCATCTCTAATCCGCTTTCTCGCACGGAGGAGAAGAGACCTGTTGTACGGTGCTAGCTTTAGCTCCCCACTGCTCTTCCCACGCGCCACAAACTACTTCTCATCCTAACTCATTTATTGTTTTTTGTTGATGTTCAGAAAGTTTCTAATTGGAACCATGTGTTTATTTCGACTAACTAAAAACTAATAACAAAAATTAGTTAATGATTCCACTTATTTTGACGATTACGCCTGTATGTTATTTCTACGCGTCCGAATAACTCGCATTACTGTTGCTTACTACGGTTTCTCTATAAAAAGTCAGCAAAACTTTAAAAAAACACCCTGTAAGTTATAGTATTAGTTTGAAATACAGAAATGTATACATGACGAAAGAACGAGGTTGTTGAGAGAGATCGCACAAAATACTATCGGCGAAGCAACTTGCCCTTTACTCCCCCCTTTTTATTTCTTACATTTGTGCTTGTTCTATCTCTCGTTCAGTATTTACTCGTCCTTCCTTAGACATCTGAGGGCCAAACTTTTCAGTTGCTCAATGGAGCGCCTGCTTTGCTGACGGGAGTGTAAACTAGGTTTCGAACTAATTGCAAGATCAAAGAGAAGCGCGATATTAGATTAGGCTTAGGTGCCCAAGTCTCCGGTGGAGCGTCTTTGAATCTTGGCTAATTGGAATGTAGCGTTTGAACCGTTCAATGTTGCCCGTCCTTCCGATGCAAGACGGATATCGAATCAGGCGGAGCGATGCTCAATTTACTATAAAATTTCTAGGCAACCTCAAAGAGGTGCTACAGTCTAGGTCACAATGCGGTAGAGCAGATTTTATATATAAGAAATGGTGAATGGAAACCTCTAAAAACATGTTTGAGGGTAAAAATATTGAGTGAAAGATGTATTTCCTTCGAAATACGTAGAGGCATACATTGCTTTCATTATTTTTTTTTTTCAAACCCCGGAGATTCAACACTATCTTTTTCCTGTTCTATAACAATTGGTTTGTACAGCCCTTTTTAAATTAATATATGACTACGGTGTTCGCGTAGTTTGTAATCTGTTGTTTATGCCTGAGTTCATTATATTTTTGGGGGTATCTTCTAACGCCCGAACGCAGCTTTAGATCCATTGTACTAGACACGTGCTCATTGAAACTTCACGATCTGTCGTTAGGTTTACAAATTTTCATCAGTAATATAATTATATCACATATAGTTATACACTAAAAAGTTGTGTTAGTTGCATACAATGCATCCCAAAACTTTCTGGCTCTCATAATGGCCCGATTATATTTATATACATAAAGTTAAGATAACCAACTGCAGTGTCCCTGGTGCACCATGAATAGGTACGTAGAAGTCTAAATGCTTCTTAGAGAGGGGATAATATATTATAAGAATTGTTGAAAATACAATTCTCTTAAATATTGAGCGACGTAAGTTATTAGATTCGAATAACTCAGAGTGTTTTTCATAAGGCACTAACAATCGCCCTTGTGTTGGTTTGTACGTGGGTATAGAAACGCCTTTGCTGACCACAGAAACGGCAAGTTCCCAGTTATTATCTCATAAACAAGGAAACATGGTACATAAGTCCAATTTTGCTGCAAACCGAAAAAGTCTAAGTATAAGCGGCAGATGTTTCGCGTATGCACCTCCGTATGTTTCTTTTTACTAAAATTACAACAAAACTTACGACACTATTTTTAATTTAGAAAACATATTTAACATTTCGCTGTTCCTGGACTTCATTTAAATTATTAGTTCCGATTGTACACAATATTTGGTAGAATCCTTTTTTTAATTTTTAGCAAGAATTGAAGAGAAATGCGTTCCAATGTTAGAAATTACGAAAATTTGAAGGATTCAAATGAACCTTTATCCGATAAGTCTTCATTAATTTATTACGGATGGCTACTATGCAAGATAACATGTTAGAATAATGTAAGTCGTTCAATACTTCAAGTGTATATAAAGCGGATAAATTTAATATATACAGTTGAACAGTCGTATAGAAAGAGTTTTGGCTCTGATCAGCGCTGCAAAAGGCAGTTTGTGAAAATATTTTTATTTTTGCAGTTCTAGAAGATTTAGCTTTTAATTTCTCTAATATTAAAACTAAAGCGACAAACGGTACAAAGAATACACATTTGGTATATGTTGTGAACTTGTGATGATTCCCGTGATTTCCTTTTGGATGCTTATTCAAGGATTGTCATCAATAATATAGAGCTACATAGTATATATCTTTGTCGTTGACACCAGTGTTGCGGAACAGACATTCCCATTCAATTCAAATTCAATTCCGGGGAATTGCAGTTTCTGAAAATTACATTCCTTTCGTCTCCCAGGAATGAATACACTGGCCTACTTACCCCTTGAATGGCTGAACTCTACATTTCATTCCTCTGACTCCTAAACGTGAAAAATAGTTTTTGATAGCAACATTGTGTTACAGACAAATCTGACGGTGTAAAACGCAGAGGACACTCCAAAATGTTGCAAGATGCCTGTCCAGACCACTCATTCCATCAAGCGGAGCGGTGGTCGCACAAAGGGTTTCGTGGCACTTGGTGTCCTTGCAGACATCGATCACCCGCTCAAGCTACAAAGCTTGCGAAACATAAGAAATTAAAACGTTTTCTTTTTGGTTTGCAAGCAAACCGCATACCTTCCAGAGATACATGGTGAGCATGAAGGCCTTTAGAACGTCAAGTATGTGTATAAAGCAAGAAGAAGCGCTATGGCTCTCTGTTTCAAATACAGTACCTGCACAACAGCACCGCTGTGCGCTGTCAGAAGCGACGGCGAGTATAGCAATATACCTCCCCAAAATCTGTTTGCGATTTCTGCAAGCACAAACATACACTGATAATGTGAAATCGGTACTGTATAACAAGGGATTGTATGACTATATGACGGAGCCTGCCTTAGAGAGTACACATTTGCTTTGCTGTACTAGTCTCGCGCTTTCTGATCGTCAAGAGTATATTTCTGTATTTGTTCTTGAAGCACATACTAAAAGATCTAATGGGTTAAAAGTACATGCTAGTTGCGCGTCTTAGGCAACAGCAGCCTTGTCGCATATCGCGGCACCAGGAATGACACCGATCCGTCTAAAACTTTTCAGTTTTAGGGAGACATTGGAGTCGTCTGAAGCCGTCCGTTATATTTAGTGCCATTAGGCTGTTCCGAAAGCCATTTTGCTGATGTGCTAGCATAATGCCAGCAGCCCTCCTATAGCTGAAGGTGGACACAGAGCGCCCAAGAATCGAGCCCATTCCATTTCAATTCCATTCCGGTGTCGCGAAAGTGCGGAATGATGCCGGAATGATTCGAACTCTGGAGTTTCAACGACGCGACGCTAGATGATATAGTATTTCTTGTCTTTGTATATTATGCCACATCACCTGAAATGTGAGATTTTGCATGTACATTCCTCAGAAGATTCAGACTGATGTAAATTCAGACAGATATAATTATTTTATTGTCGTTTCTGGAATCTTAAAACATAGCTTTGCGATTGATAAAACGACTTCTTCCATTAAGATTTTTTAGGGTTTCTTTTTTTTTTTACAAATGTGTCTGAGAAATTATATTGAGAAATTCGATTTTCTGCCAGGAAGTCTAAGAACTCTGAGAAAAACCTCTATATATTCATGCATCTTGTCGTGTGACGAACGCCATTTAATGGGATGGCTTAACTCGTTTTTGCTTTGTCTTTCTTTATTTAGGAGGTCTCCAAGAATACTCTTATTTGCACCAATTTTCGATTGTCAATCAGGTCACCACTACTTTTTTGCAATATATGCAAAGAAATCAATAAATACTATAACTTTTACTTTTCCCCGTTTTTGGATCGAATTCCAATTTACTGCGGTTTTTTTTTGATTCCAAATTGAAATGTATTTTATAAATATAGAAGTATTGTTTTCTGAAATATTTAATAATTTCATTAATATTAATTTATCGTATTAAATTATTACCGTAAATATATCGCGTTCCTCCAAAACTATACAAACCAAGAAATAGTTAACTGACTTAGAATGTTCATTTGAAACAATCAATAAGGGAAGTCTTTTTGTCTCTTTATTAGAGGAAACGGGAGTTCAACAACGATATGCCTATATCTAAACTCAGTGTTAACCATGCAATACCAAGCACCTAGGATCGCAGACACCATGTCAGGTAGCGTTTTAATACACGGGGACTTTGTTTAGTCACATTTGGGTTATGATTTGTTCGAGCCCATTAGTATCAGGCATTTATGAAGACAAGCGGAAGAATAAGTGCAAACGTATTGCCTGAAATCAAAATAAAACTCGTTCAAAGCGTATACTATTATATTTATGAAATCGCCTAAGCAGTGTACATTTTATTAGCTCCCTGCAGCTGAAAACTTCAAACCATTAACCGTGGTAAAAGCTGCAATGTACGGCTACACGTTGCTTATGGTCATAAATGTATATCGCAAAAAGCACCAAAACGAAAAGCAGTATTTTTTTAAGTAACATGTTTTTGTGACGAAACTTAAGAGACAGTTCTTCCGGAAATCATGAAACCGAAGCACCCTGGTGAGCAGAAAGATTATGTCCCCATATACCTAACTTTGACCACTGATAATGGCAAAACTCAAAACAATCTGCACAAGTTGGCGTTATAGATAGGTATTAAACCAAACTTATGGTATGTATTAAACACGGAATTCGCACATGGTTTGCCTCATTTTGAGCACGTGCTTTCAGTTGACTCAAAGTGGAACATGCATCGGTAAATGACTGAACGTTTTTGAGGGAAAGCGCTGGCACGTTTCTACGACGACTGTTACGGAATAGATGCACTACGTCGATTTCAATCGCTCCCAATATCAGTTTTCTGAAATTAACAGCCTATCAATAAGATTGGGAAGATATTTCATATTCGTTGTAGTGGTAAACGCGTATATCATACCCTATGCGGAAAGCAGGCGTAGTTGTGGCCAGGCTAATTATTCTCAGATTCAAAAATTATTTTTTGGGCCAATTTATTTTATCTTTGGAGGGGTTAACACTTAGGCCTGTGCGTGTTTGCGGAACGATACGTTTTGTAAAACCAATGGAGCTACTGTTCAATGCTTAGAGCATTATGCTGTGCATTAGGTAAACGGCTAAAGCAGAAATACTGGGTATTGCTGCTTTGGCGGATTACTTGGCTTTCATTCTGAATAATATGCTCACGTGATTAATGTAGTTGCGCGGTTCAGCATCTTGGCAAATGGCGTATATATCTATGCAAAGAACATACTTTTCAATTTAGTATAACGTGCCAATGTGATATATCTGAAGAATAATTGCAGATAAGTACAGAAAAATATGTAAACATTCTATTAAGATAACCAACTCCCGCATGCGTCCATCCTTTCATTACGGCAATAAATACCAAAAGCACAACGCAGACGAAACAGTTCGACGCTCTAATAGAAACACCTCTGATAGGAGGTCTGATTTGAGCCAGTGTTGCAATGTTACGCTATGTCGGAATCAAGTTATGGCCAGTCAAAATAATTTCAATCACGATGTTTAGGACTCTCTGTACAATATTTATCGACCAAACTTTACTTGTTCGTCGAACGTGTTTTGCACTACAGCTATGCTTTCTTGCCTTCTTTTTTTTTCAAATCAATGCCCGACGTATTTTTTTCTGATAACAAAATAAAATTTGAATTTAATTTTCAAAGATCTGTGCAAAATAGTTTAAAAGATTACTTAACCAAGCGCCTTCAATCCTATTAAGCCAAATAATGTTTACAAAATAAACAAAACATAAATGCCAACTTAAAAATAAAATACGTTTCATATTATCCATACAAAACACATTTTATATAGTAATGAAGTTGTGTTATTTTTTGTTGTGTCCCAGATAACTGCTGTCGACATTAGGATTTAGGAAATGGTTTTGCAAAATACAAGGAGTATATTTTGGTAAACAGTTATATCTTTGTATTTTATAGGCATTTGTTAGGTTTTTGTGTTTTGGGAACTTGGGCAATTACCGATATCTTTATATCGCATATTGCAGACTTGATCCTGTAATAATACATATAGTTTTATGGTGTTGTTGGTTGTAAATTTTAGTAGATCTGCCATGTGAAATAAGATAATATATTATTTTGTAATTTTAAGAACGTTTCAAATTTAATGTCTTCAATGTTTCGCTAAAAAGAATATTTATTTCAATTACCTTTTATTAATATAAATACTGAATATAAGCCGTAATCAGCAAATGGAAAAGCTTCATTTATCTTTGCGTAGTTTCAATTGAAATCTATCATGCGTGTCGGTTTGGAGTTTTTTTTTTCTGCCTCAAAACAAATAAATATACGTAGCAGGGTCGGTTCCGCAATGAACAAAACCCTTGTTCAAAACCACGGCTGCTATAAAAACGCTTGAAGTGGTCAGCCATATAAGGCGTGAATTATAACAGCCCTTTGTACATATCACATCCCCTAAACTTCTGTGACAATCCCACTTGTAATTGCATCTCTGGTTTGAAAAGGGTTGGTGAGATCTAATAAAGCTTTACTTGACCGCGTCAAAGAAAGTCTATATACTTAACTTCCGATACTTAATGAACGAGCCATATAGTTATTGCAGTGTATCTAGCTACTACAATATAGAATATATATAGCCGCACTCCTTCTGCTGACATGTTGTTCCTCTTCAAATATTTGCACGAAAATATTGAGTCTCCTGAACATTTATCCTAGATTTTGTTGAGTGTGCCACGCCCTAGAACTGTATAGTAGCGCAGTTTTACCCACCTCCGTTAAATATTTCAAATCCTGTCACCCGCTGGCAACTACTATAAAATGATTTTGTCGAAAAACCTGATATATTCGACGACAGCAATTCAGGAATTTGCTGGTCATTAAAATTACTGGGACACAGTTGACTGTGGTATTGTTACTTTTTATACGGTTGCCCCAACAATAAATGGGTGAATGTATTTCGTTGAAGTGACAGACAGACCCAGACAGGCATACAGACAGACAAAAGACAGACAGACAGACAGAACAGACAGACAGAACAGACACACGCAAACAGACAGACACAATACAGACACAGCACACACGACACACACACACAGCACAGAGAGCACACACACACGAGCACAGAAATGCACAGACACAGACAGACGCAGAAAAACACACAGACAGACAATACAGACAGACACAAATGTTATTGAGTGCCTGCCAACAGCCAAGTGGTCTGTGCAGCAGTACGCTGTCGAAAAGTAAAAATACGTACAGTAAAGTCAAACAAACATATTATTGTCAACAAAAAGGCATCATGTGTTTGTTGCAGGCGGGCTATAGGGAGATGGACTGAACATCTGGATAAAAAGTGTTCCCGCACTTGGATGTCCGTCCGAATTGTACACGAAACTCCAAGATCATCAACAGCTGTACAATCAACAGAACCACGCACAACTTGATGCAGACAATGCATGTCTTTCTAATTCTTCTATCACGTGGTGGCTCCATAACGGGGTCAACAAGGAGACAATTATAGTTGTAAGAACGTCGGCGGTTAATGTGCCTATCATACGAAGGTCGTATAAATTGCCGCTGGGAGCTTTCAATTAGGTTGCTTTCTGACATCGCGATAAAGTTTCACACCACAGACGCGAACCCAAGACGCCATCTCACAAGTGCACAATACAGGTTTGATAAACACTCAAAGTAACAAGATGTTCTCGTCATTCGCGAGCTTGCACCCAGAGAGCGCACTTCCTGGCCAACAGTTCGGGAAACATGCGTGCGAGCATTGAAACTGGAATCTGTAAAATACAATCGAATATTATGCATTTAATATTCGTATTCGTTTCCGTAAAAATAAGTCTCTGGTATTTTTCGTATATTTTTCGGACCACGAATATTCAAAATTAATCGAATATTCGGGAACGTATTCACAACCGTAAATTTTGCTTTCGGTTTCGGTTTTGGTAAGTAGGCCCATTGACAGCGACATAGCTGCATGGCGGCTTCAACCTAAACTGGTGGCGTCGGTGTTGGTAGCGGTAATTTGTGAGTTTCTGTTCCCTGGCGAATCCTGACTTTTTAAGCTGTGCTCACTTTCGCGTTCGCCCACCCGTGTTTCGGAGGATACAGGTGATTGCGGGGAACCGTCTGCGTAGAGGAGGAACGAACGGGAAACTGTACAAAAACGAAGAAAGAGGAGCGGTATTTGGAAATATTTTGCGAGGGTGACGGCATCGATGGCGCAACGTACAGCATGCGAGTCAACACTTAAAACGCTTAAGGTATGACAACGCCCCTTGTCAACCATCTCAAAGTACCTCCCGCATTGTTGAAAGAGTATTCTGAAATTACCACTGGTACGCCAGGAAAAGATCAACCGACGCCGACGGACTTGATGCGTTGCACGGAGCCCTTGCTAGAAAAGAGGGTGCGAGCGCTAAATAACAAGGTGGCCGCCATAGTGGCGCTTGATCTACATACAGCCTTACAGCGTTGTGCAAGACCGCTGCTTCAAAGAACTTCTGACAGAAGCCGTTCCCAACTACCGTCTACCATACCGCTCTACACTCTCGCGCGTGGTTGTGCCGCGGATGTATGACGACACCCGGGAGAAGGTGAAAGCAGAACTCAGCAGTGCCTTTAAAGGCGGCACTACCGCTGTTGCCTACACAAGCGACATGTGGACATCTCGCGCTAACGAACGTTACGTGAGCTTCACCTGGCATTTTCTCACTCCAAAATTCATGATGAAGCGGTTCACTCGACACATGGCTGCCAGTCACAGTGCTGGGAACATCGCAACTATGGTGGACGAAATGTGCCGTGACTGAGAGATACCCGATGCATGTGCGAAGTTCATTGTAACAAATAACGGGCGCAACATACATGCTGTGATATAGACTTCCGTGGACTGAAAGAGCGTGCTTCGCACATACGCTTCAACTGGCGATTGATGTCGCGAGATCCCGTTCGCCGGCCATTGATCGCCTGTGCAAGAAAGTGAGGCATAATGTGGGACATTACAAGCACAATTCATCAGCTCAGAAAAGCCTTGAGGAGTGCCAAAAGAAGATGTGAAAGAACACACTACGTCTCTGTGCAAGACGTGGAGACGAGATGGAATACCCCGTACCTAATGTCGCCTTCTGGAACTCAAAGAAGCAGTCACTGTGGAGCTTGCTAACTCAGACTGTGACATCAATGAATTTAGTTGATCAGAGTGGAAAGATAATTCTGAATATGTAAAAGCATTGAAGCCATTGTTTGATGTCACTGTTATTGCCAGTGCTAAGAAGTTTGCGTTTTTCCTCCCAAGTTCCTATTATTTTCGGTATGCTCCACTGTCTAGATAACTGTGCTGGGGCATCATAATTTGCCGTAGAACTGGTAGGATCAATCAAGGCGAGGTTCACTGTGTGTGAGGAGGTAAGGAAGCATACTTTGCTATGTTCTTGGACCCACGCTTTTAGTCCACTATTTTTAAAGCCGAAAAAAAATAATATGGCTAAAAGCTCTGGTGCTGGAAGAGCTAGCTTTATGTGATGCTATTAGCCCCGAGAAGTTCGCGTGGCGCCCCCTTACGGCGAACCGGGCTGACGTCACGGCGAGGAGAGAATTTTTCCCCGACTCGCCCCGCTCGCCCTTGGAGGCTGTGACGACGCTAGCTGTCGGCGCGCTCGTTTCTATTAAATTTTTTTGGCGTGTTTTTAGTAGGAAGTGTAAATTTTTATATGTGGCTGTATTGAGGTATGGCCCGTAGCTGCAGGCAAAACTTCAACCAACATTTTAAGCATGGTTGACAGGGCAGGCAACGCATGAATCACAGCTGGTATATGAAAATAAAGAAATATGGCCACAATTGCAGGAGCATCGCTATAAATTTACATCTCACACAATAAATGCTGCTGATTGTCTGAATGAATTGGCAGGTTATGTATACTATTTTTGTTTTGTATCTCTGTTTTTAAACAAGATCGCTATAGCAGAAAAGCTGCATGCTGCTCGAGCAACATGCTAAATACAGTCTGGGTCATGGGGAGAGAATTACAAGTAAAACAGCCCAAGTACAGGGGCAAAGAAAAGGAAGAAGGAACATTTATTTATATACATTGCTCGCATTTGACCTTTGCTGGATTCGGATAGTTCTTCAATGGACTGCACGGGTGGTATCTGTGGACTTGTTTATATCAACTCTCAAGTAATGTATAACAAACGTAAGCGAAGGTGTCTAGATCGTTATTAGTCCCTTAAGCCCTAAAATTGAGATTTTACCTAAATCAAATTGTCCTGCAGCTAAAATACCCGAAGCTTTTCTCACGCAGACTGTCACCCTTCGCAGGTTTCACATTTTCTGCTACCAGTGCTGCACCTACCACTGGACAGCCGTTCGAATGCTTGCTTTTACTCCTATTTTCCTCTGTTGTCAAAAAGTCCAGCTGTAGGGAGTTTGGAGGCTGAGTAAGCTTTTGTGGACCTGCAGCAGTGTATCTTTTAATTGGAAATGACAATTCAAACTAAACGATGTATTTTTCGAATACTTAAGGCTGGAATAAAGAATGTCAGGAAAAAGTAGTAAACATTCCAAATTACGGTACTATTGCTGTGCATATTTTGGGCAGTTCAATACATATCATACAGGCAACAGGGGGCAATTCGGCCGTTTTTGCTGCTACCATACAAACTAATTTCCAGTAATTGTGCATCTTCAGAGAAATATGCCTGCATACGTGTATAAACTATAAAATTAACTCACGAAGAAGCTACATTTATGTAAAACAACCCTGTTCCACGAGCACTTCAAAGATCATCAGACGCAGGGCCTTTAAAACATCTGCGAACCAGCTCATGCAGGGTGGCAGCGCAGAGTCGGGGTCGCGAGCTAATCTGCCGACCACCCAAAGGCCCATGATATAAATGCCACTTCAAATGCTTTGAAAGCGGGATGTAATATCGTCCTAAATCATGAACATGCAAGGAACAGAATTCCAGCGTCTGAAACACTTGCGCCACCGCTTCACCGACCCCTCGCAAGATTGCCTTGTGTCGTGTGGACGGACGGGGAGGTTCATCGGCGGAATTTCCTCCGCCGATAGCTTTCTTGATTTGTAACCCAATTATAAAGGTAAAAGTGACAAGCAGGCTTATAAAATGTCCGGAAGCACGTCAATGTTGGCATAACCCAGCGTTTTGTACACCGGGTAGACGAGGTCCCACCCCTCGAAGTGCTTGCGGCACACAACGCCAAACCGGGAAACCGGTGCCGGGAAGCGAGCCGGACGCGAGATCGCCGAGCGGAGTCCTCCGCCGGAAATCACGGTACACCTCACCCAATCAGGACGCGGTGACCGCAGCGACGCTTGTGTTCGCTCTCGGGGCTAATACTGAACAAACCCAGTCGGAAGCTGCAACACAGTCATAAGAGCAAGGCTCAACGCCGTCAGCAGATATTTGGCAAGCATTTGACCACTTAGCTAAAAGAGCAATGGAAAGCAAAGTGGTTTCAGCTTCAGACCGGGAAGTTGTAGCGTTTGCGGAGGAGGCACTGCTAAGGAGAGAAAGTGATCCGTGTGAGTGGTGGCGAACTGTTAGGTGCTTAAGATATCCGAGTCTGGCGAAGCTTTGCATCAAATACCTGGCAATAACTGTCACTTCAGTGCCGAGTGAGAGAGTTTTTTTTTTCTATTGCTGGAGGTGTAGTTTCCGATCGAAGGGAGCGCCTCCTAGCTGTCCCTGTAGAGCGATTGATTGTTCTGCATGACAACTTGTGATCTTCCCTACAACTAGGATTTCCGTTTTTGTGTTTTTATTCCCGTCGACACCAGTGAGGCACTGCTGTTAACGAGAATAACAAAAAAAACGAAACTTCTAGTTGTAGGGAAGATTAGAAATTGTCATGCAGAATAATTAACTGCAGTTCTGCAGTTCAAAAAAAAAAAGATCAACTGCAGTTCTGACATGTGAAAATAAGAATGATGTGAATAAATGCACCTGCCTTTGACTATTCCATAATTGATTCCATATTCGAAGCTAACTATTCGTATTCGATTCGTATTCGAAAATATTAATATTCGCACACCCCTTCACATTATGTTCTCACCGTAACTGTCTATTATACAGTGTATAGTTTAAAACTATGCTGTCCCTCTTCTTATCAAGGGATATTACTACCGTCTGTTTTAGGCTTAATTGTGGTCTATGTATCAAAGATCATTTCCCAAAATAGCGGATGTCATTTTTCATATCAATACAGTCATTCACAGTATCAACCTTACGGAACAATTTTAAATGATCGGCGAACGCTTAGGATTTTTTTATCTTTTTTACAGGATGGTACATCATTAACAACCGACAAAAGCACGAGTGGTTCCACATTAAACCATTGTGGCACTCCAGATGAGGATGCGAATTGCTTGGATACGCAGTTGGAAAATCCAACGCGATGGGGTGTATAGTTATGTGCATTAATATTTGCCTTCACTGATTTACCGTTATGGTCTTTGCGTCACGTTTTTGGCATTTTTACGCATTTTAACGCTTTCATTTTGCTCCTTTTTATGGAATATTAGTGTTTTCATAGTGTTTCAGCAAAGAGGTTATTGGCTATTCCTGAACACGCAATAATCACGAAATCATTATTATTTAGTAGTGTAAGATGAAGACGAAACCACCCTTATACGGTATATCTCAGAATAAGGGCGCGTATAAGTTTGCTTTGGAATGGTTACCGTGAAATTCTTTGCATTAAAATCAACCTACCAAAACGAGTGAAGTTAACCAAACTGTTGGACTTAAGTAGCTGCTTTATATAAACCGTGGTCAAAAACCCTAATATCTTTGTTCTTTGTACACTCCTCATGAACCCATACGCGAAGCCGAAAACTAAATTGTCTTCAGACGGCCGTTTCATTCCTTCTAATGCAATAGCTTGAGCTGCGACATAGAATGCAAATTATATCCTGTTTTGTATTTTTTTAAGGACTGCAGAGATAAAATCCTTTCGTGTCTTCTAAAGATTTAATTAAACCTTGGCGGTCACCTTTCGTTTCCCCATCGAACGTTTGTGCGTGTTGAGAACTAGTATTTTACGGTCCTAATATATCTATATACAGAAAGAAAGAGAGAGAGAGAGAGAGAGAAAAACGGAGCGCAGGTTGCGGAAAAGTATAAACGGCAAAAGAAAGTACTTGAGACGGTTGTTTAGAGTTATAAAAATCTCCAAACAACCGTCTCAAAAACATTTTCTTTTGCCGTATATATACACGTCCTCAGGCTAGACACAATGAATATACCGCACTATCTTGAAAGACCGGCTGTCTAGGAGTTGGAAGAACTTCACGAATATCTCTTTAAGACACTCTTTTGGAAGATAAAGGGCACAATGTTGCGTTTTTCATACGCAGTTTTTCTATAACAAATAAAGCTCTCGGGTAAAGCTGCAAACAAAATTAAAAGGAAATAAGTAACACGTAAAAAGAGCAACATTGAAATAACAAATGAGGTAAATAATTAGCTGCATTTTTAAAATTAATACTTTGTGAGAACAAACCCAACTTTACGTTTTGATGGTATTCAGTTACCTTCATAACGCCACATGATTAAAACGAGAACCAGCAGGATCGTAAATATTATTTCCCCTTTAATCTAGTGCAATTTAGTTAGTGTTGTTAGGATTCCAAGTACACACTTCTAATATAGAAAAAGAACGTTTCTGTATGAAAGCAGGCAACACATTTCCTTCTTTAAAGACTGGATACCAAACTCAGAGTTTTATATTTTCTTGATAGAAAAAGAAAAGTTTTCAAACTCATATTCAGTTCAATCATTTCACGCCTGGGGAATTTAAGAAAAACGTCTTAATTAAATTAAAAAAAAACGTGGACGCTATTTTTTATTTGAATACCAGAAGTGTTTAAAACGGCATTACTGTAAAAGGGGGGCACACAAAAAACAGTGTACATGATCAAAAATTATAACAAATATAAAACGTCGTTATACACGAAGAAAACACACAACAAATTTAAATTTTAGAGACACTTGAATATGAGATTTATAAATACAACTGGACTTTGTCAAAAAGCAGCTATGGCATTGTACATTTCTGCAACCTTATTAGGTAATTTATTCCAGACATCAATTGACGCGCGTAAAAAATAATATTTAAAAACATTAGTTATACATTTATATGGACGAATTTGTTTTGAATTATGTTTTCTGAGAGACACATAAGCAGGCTGTAGGAGATATGTTGATTTAGAGATTCAAGTATTTTCGTGAAAAATGTCAAATAGATGTTGTAAACAGAGGCATTGCCGTCTCG
This sequence comes from Ixodes ricinus, assembly GCA_037355805.1. NCBI lineage: Eukaryota > Metazoa > Arthropoda > Arachnida > Ixodida > Ixodidae > Ixodes > Ixodes ricinus. The sequence continues at coordinate 63,561 of JAZHYW010018844.1, read as the reverse complement.
GACTCAGAGGCCACCAACCCAAAGACGACTTAAGCTCAGCAAAACGTACTCTGAAATGATAATTTCCCGTAACAAACCTTGCAGCACGATTCTGGATTTCTTCAGTCTGATCTTCCAAATTTAGCCTCTAGGGGCCCCAGATAGTACACGCATATTCAAGAATGAATCGTACATGTGACAAACAGAAGGTTTATTTTCGCGATGATGAAGCCAACCCAAAATGACGTGTAATAAAACCTAGTGACCGACTAGCCTTTGCAGCGATGTAGTCAACCTGTTTTTCCAAGTTAGAGCTGATGACAAAACAACTCCTAGATATTTAGCCTCAGTTAAAAGTTTAACCAGCGACCCACAAATGGAGCATGGTTAGGCAAAATAATGAGTTTTCCAAGTAAACCTGATAAGATATCATTTCGATAGATTTAAAAACATGCTCAATTTAAAACTCCAAGCATCAATCTTATCTAAGTCGCTTTGGAGAGCTAACATATCAATGCTGCAAGCGACATCTTTGTATAAAAAGCAGTAATCGGCATGTTATATTAAGTTGGAGGAAACGTTTTCAAGTATATTGTTAATAAAGATTAAGAACAAGAGCGGGCCTAGCACCGATCTCTGAGGAGCAAGAGAAGTAACATTTACATACGGGGACTGGATTCCATTAATTACCACGGAATGTTTCCTGGAATTCAAGGAAACACCTATCCAACAAATAACGTTAGGATCAATATTAAGCTTCTGAAGTTTGGAAGTTTGAACATGAGGAGAGCTTGAGGAACCACATTGAAAGCTGTTTTTTCGATCCAGTCATATTCAGTGTACTTGCTTACTTTTATCGAATGATAGTGCTATATCACAATAGAATTATGTTAACTGCATGGTGCAAGATGAGTCGGAGTGGCAACCATGCTGAGCCAAAGTAAAAAAAAATAGTGCTAGGTGATTCGTGAGATCGCTGTAAATTATGTGCTCTATTATTTTACAGAATTCGCTCGTGAGAGAGATAGGTCTGTAGTTCTTAACCAGATTCTTGGGACCAGACTTGTGGATCGGGACACTTGTAGACTTCCAGTCAAGAGGTAAAAGAACCAGTTTAAGGATACAGTAAATAAAATGACCACGTAACAAGGGATAATATCAGCACAAGACTTTAAAATGGTGTTTGAAATATCATCGGGACCAGTCGCTAAATCGTGTTTTATTTTTGTTAGCAATTGAAAAATACTTTGCACATGAAATCGAATTTCCGACACGTATACCATAGGTTTAGCAGCAACATCCGAGTAAGTGTAGTGACACGTAGGGACGTCTGCAAATACGGAACTAAAGTAATCATTGAAGGTGATAGCCTTTTTTTTGTCATCTGATACAATGTTACCATCGACGATCAAAGGCAGAACACCTTCAGTATCCTTGCCATTAGACCTAATGAACTTCCAGAACTCCTTAGGGTTCGGTGTGAGCTTGGCATTCAGCGTCGAGAAATAATTTCCTCGGAAAAAAGTGATGGCACGTTTAAGAATAGACCCTACCTCTATTAGTTAATTATATGATGCGGAGTCATTGGGCATGCGGTAATGTTTCAATGCACGTTTATTTTTATTTTTAAGCTTGTGCAGCTCAGAATTAAACCATGGTTTGTCAAGAAATTGCTTGGACGTAAGAACTCCAGATGGAACAAAAAATTCAAGAACAGTTGCTAATCTGGCTTTGAAAACATTCCATAATAAATTAACGTCACCCACTTTACCGATTTCTTCAAGCACAGGAAGGAATGAACTGAGGTTTTCAGATAAGCCAGCATAAGCACCTTTATCAAATAAATGCACTATCTTTGAACGAATCAAAATGCTGCGTTTGAATGCACAAGTCAATTTAGCAATCACGGCCTAATGGTCACGTAGACCGGGGATGACTGTTACAGCAGAGACCGTCGTATGATGATTGCTAAAAAGAAGGTCAAGGATGCTCGATCGGCTGGCACAAATCCTTCTGGGCTCCTGTACAAACTGTTTCTGGCCAGAGTCGTTGATAACAATAATAAATTCTGAATATACACCAGAAGAGCTAACAGTCAAAGGATGATAATCTAACCATTGAACGTCGGGCAAATTATATTCACCTCCAAACACGACAAAACCATCAACGACAAGAGACAAAGCACTATACAAATAGAAAATTGGGTTAACGTCACTAGCCGGAGGTCTATAAAAAAGCCTATAGTAAGATAACCGCCATTTTCAAGATAGACGCGGCACCAGACAGTTTCACATGATAAGCCACTGAAATTAATTTTGCAGCTTATTAAACTTTCATGAATGAACGAAAGGCACCACCAGCGGAACCATTCCTATAGTTACGATTCACAGTGAAATCGAGCGGGAAAACTTCAAGATCGGAGGTAGATTCTTAAAGGCATGATTCAGTCCCGATAACAATACTAGCATTAGTGATAGAGATTAAAGCTACTAGGTCGTCTGCTTTGCTTCGAACGCTTCGAAAATTAACATTTGGAATCACAAGATTATTAATAGATGAAGTGGGGTAAAGTCCCGATCTCTTTGATTGTTAAGTAGCGCTACTTTTTCACGGATTGAGTGATTTCATCAACGTAATATATCTGATTACCAATATGTAGAAGATTATACCTAAGCCGAAACTTGACATTTCTGGCATTTGCTAATTCAAGAAGAATTTATGTTCATTGCGGATCTTAAGTGAGAAAACTTCACTAAGTAAGACACCAGCGTCCTTAAGCCTGGGCGCTAGGAATAAAATATCCTGTTTCAGCTTAAACGACACAAATTTCCCAATTAAAGGCCTGTTATGGTTTAGCCTAGAAACACCCAGCCTATGAGCACGTTCTAAGTACGGACAATTCATTCCCACTCCCAGAACCTCCTGGCAAAGTGAGACAACTTTTGCCTCGCTAATGTGCGTTTACAGCTCCGACAAAAGGTTTGGTGTCGGAAGGCTGGAAAAAGATTTAAAGCTTCTCATTTTGACGCACACGCAGCCTCAAGAGCACACCAACATGGTGTTCGTCATGTTTCTGTAGGTATTTTATCATCGCTGCACCTTTTATGTACCTTTATGCACAGGAAAGACCAAGTGATTTGCGCTTCCCTTGCGAAAGATCTAATATTTATCCGCATTTTTTTTGTCCATTAAACTCATATCGTCAAATAAAATGATATTAGAGCAAAGAACAACCTTGGAACATAAAAAAACAATATAAGATTATATATAAAGTTATAAGGAAATGATAAGTTTCTTATAACTTCTTGTATAATCTTATCATGATTTATGAGTGCTTATAAGGATATTGTGTGCTTTTATATTATCTTATTTATAACGCTTAGTGAAATAAGAAATTTCTTAAACACATAAGAATTTTCACCTGGGTTTTGACACATTTCGATTGGTCCCATCGTCTTGTAGCGTCGTCTGCGTCCAGGCTTAGGCTGAACCGAAGCATAAGATTCGAGAATCCAAAAGGCTCCAATATTGTGTGCTGGTATTTCATAGTATTTATTTTTTTTGTTTCACCAGAAATTAATCTGGTAATGTTTGACATGAGGGCAAGCGAGACACTGAACGAAGTAAGGATATACCATACATACATGACATAATTATGACCAGCAGTGAATTCACGTATGGGTCTTAAACATATATTTAATCAGGATGGTGATGGTAATAATAAGATGTCATGATACATAGATACATATATAAAAATGATAACAGGTAACCCTTTCTTTAAAGAAAATCAACTACATTAAAGAACACGAAGAATAAAAAAAACTGAGGATAAACAGGTAATTACTTTATTACATGATCAGTTCATCAAAAGCATAGCAGAAAGGAGTATTAGAAGAACCATGGACACAATAAAAACACATTATAAGTCAGCTCTCCACACCTTTCTTCAGATCCCAGTTGCGTGAAAGGTTGACACCATGATATAACAAACCATTCCGTTTAATGGGTAAGGCGAGCGAAAAAAAAAGGTACATGTTGCACTCATCGTTATCGTTTAGTAAGCTGTCAATACCCGTAGTTGGGATTGGATAGGTTCACATTGCATTAAGGGCAAACCCTGGCAATCTTGAACCGATCTGATAAAAATAAAGTTGTCTATTTTTAAATGTGATTAGCTCTAATAAGTCTCGCAAACCAAAAGAGCGAGCAATTTTTTATTGTCTTTTCAATGAAACTATTCCGAAGTATTTCTTCAGACCTGACATGTATTTAGGAGAATACTAGCAAACAAATATTAACTGTGTAGTTTTGTAAGCAAGATCTTGAAATGGGGACTCAATATTCTGGACTCATTGTCTAGTCTAAGAAATAAAATTGCTTCATAACGAAGTAGTTTTGTTGTACCAATAGCGGAATTAGTGTTTGGTTAAAAATACCAGTTTTCAAGACGCATAACGGATAAAGCGTAGAATGCGGATTTTTCATGGCACATTTATGTTGAAATGGGCTCTTAGTTAAGCCAAGGTGGCGCGCGAATCTCTCAGTGTCCTAAAAAGAGTAAGACGCCAGCATGCGCTTTTGCGAACGAGTAAAACAATTCACTCTCACAGTTAGCTCACAGTTAAAGGGGACCTGTAATACACTATCGAGCCAATGGTTACGTATGTGGGGTATATCCCAGCTACGATTTGTATGTTCATTTGTTGAACGAGATTGATTATAAAGGAAACTTTCGTGTAATATATTGTTTCATAACAAAACTTGCAGCTATTTCCAATTTAAATTAATCTTTGGCCCTCTGAAAACACAGAACTTATTTATTTTTTTCTGAACGATAGCGATTTTGTACAGAAGTGGCTGAAAACGGTCCTTTTTTTGCAGCAAAGATTCGACGAAAAAATTAATATTTCACTAAATAAAATATTAAGAGCATAGTTATTAAGCTTACAGTGTCTGTCTGATAACAAAAGCCGACTCATTGACACAACAGCCGACAGACGAAGGCAGGTAAGAGCGAAAGTGCAGGCGCTGATTTTCAATGGCAGGTGATTATTATGAGTACAAAGCAGAGCGGCCTTTTTGACGTGTGCGCGATGTGAATTTTCCAAAGAAAACGCACTGAACAAACACAGAAACAAGAAGAAATATTCATTTTAGTGTCATAAACCCCTTTCGAAAATCAGGTGCCGATTTTTAGAAAGCTGGAACCACTGCACTATAGTGGAACAACTGTATCGAGGATCGTGCAAGTCATTTTAGAATATAGCGAACGTCGGAGCGCGGCCAACACTACGAGCCGACGAGCCAATCAAACAGTATAGAAAGTGCAAAGTCACTGCCCTCATCCGCTTTTTATGTGGGAATGTTTTTTTTTTCAGTGAGCCGTGGCATTGAGGTTTTAGTCCGCCATTATGCAGCAGGGATTCCACAGCTGCCAATAGAGGGCAGTATTTCGAAAGGGGTCTATTACAGCTATATTTCAACAGCTGGAGGAACCTTTCGTCTCTAATGTCAGCCACATGTGATTCATTTGCAGATGGCCGGAGCAGGCAGCAAATGCACGCTCTTAATTAAGTTACTTAATATTGTGACTCAAGTAAGCTGTTTCTTTTTCCACATAAACTTCATCATGTTCGGCAACCTATGTACAAATTTTACGCTCGGTACGTTAAGAAACAGGATCATGAGGCACTTCAAAGAGTCAATCATTCATTCGAATCACGCGGAATATTTCAATTTTACTAAGGAACTGAAAACCTCAAACTGGCTCAGACGAAAGAGGCTAATTTGGTAAAAAGTCAAACTAACAGGTTTTTGAAAATTCCCGGTGCTAGAACTGATTCTAAGCCACTTCTCATTACCCAAGGAGAGAAAGGTGTTTACACCTTGGGCCTGTAATATACGCTTCTACTCAGAGTTTATAGACAAGATACGTGATAATAAAAAAAAGAGTTTAAATACACGCTCATTATCAATTGATCTTTTTAAAGGAAGGCTATAATTGCAATATAATTGAGTAAATGCATGTTTGGAAAATAAATTTATTTATGCAAAACTTTATTTATTTATTTTTATTAGGGCTTATCATACTTTGTTACAAAATGTTCTTTAGTTCGGTTCTTATATATTCTTACTTTTTCATTTGAAATAGAAAGCAGCGTTCTTTAAGGGCGAAACTCCAGGTATATCCTCGAGGTGAGCGATGGCCGTTCCGATAAATTTCCGTGCATCTGCGCTTTCTTTCTCTTTCCTTTTTAAATGCGGAGGCATTAACTGCCCAATGGAGCGAAGCCCGCGTTGCCTGTAACAGCGAAACGAGTAATAAATTCCCATCGGCTGCCACGCGTCATATCAGATGCTTCGTCACGGAAGCCGGCGGGGCCACTCAAGGTCAAAGCGGACGTCCCTCGGAAAGAAATCACAAAGGAAAAGCACAGCAAAGCCGATTCACCTTAACCGAAGCCGTAGACCCGGAGGGGTGCCGGGCCTGCACAGTGGGGAAGCGTGATGTCACCGCCGGAGCGCCGTGTCAAAAAGGAAGACGTGGCAAGCTGATTGTAGGAATGCTCTGCGTGTACGAACGTTTTCGCATTCTTAAATATAAATAATCTTAAATGTATTTTACTTTTTTTTTTTTGGCGGGCTATTGGTTTAGGTACGACTTCATTCTTGGTTGGGATACCTAGCAACTAGGTACAACATCCTTTGTAATAGTGAAAACAGAAATTCGCAAGGTTCACAATGTGTTACAACTATTCCGCGAAGTAACTGTAAACATGAATACAGTTCAGTCTTCATTGCGGAGATAAGATTATACCAATCACCAATTTTATCTGTTTTCACCGAGTGCACGCCGAACACATGAAACATTTCCATTGCAAGACACCTGCGTCTTGAGAAAAACTGGCAGTTTCTTTTTCTATCTCTTCCTTTTTTTCTTTTTTTGTATATATGCACTGGTGAAAAAGAAATCGAGCAAAGGCAACTCGGGAAGTACGGCCGAAAAACCTAACTGCATCGATCTCCGGGTTGCGCCAGTCCGGGAAGGAAATAGTGGCCCGAGAGTTCGACGTTAACGGTGCGCCGGCCGTAACGGCTTCTCGAACCGAAAAAGATTATATTCGCCCGTGTCCCGCGGCCATCAGCATGCATAAGAGATGCCGGCCGGGTTTCACTCGGAGACTTGCCTTTTTGCCGCTATAGAATATATTTCACGCGCTGGACGGCGCTTCCGCTTCATGCGCCTTGCTCCGCGTGATGGACAAGAAAGGTGATATTGAATGCGTGAATGAGAACTTGCCCTGAGCACCTCGTGCGCAACATCCTCTCAGGAAAAGTTATCGTGATAACTCGTACCTGCGACCTGTATACTTTAAAAAGGACAATGACGTGCGCTGGACACTTTTTATTTGTCAGTTGAATTCACGTAAATTACTATACAAATTTTACCTATATTTACTTTCCATGTCTCTTGTCGGGTTGAATAAAATTTCGACGCGTGCTTCAATTTCGAGACGTTCACCTCGGGAAAAAAAAAGTGAGTTTCGTGATTGGTGCAAAGGACTCAGAACTCCTGAAAAATGTTTTGGGTACCTAACTAAAGGACTTTTGTGAAGAAAAAAAAAGCTTCTGTTAGAAAAAATGTTTTCGCGTAATATTCTCATCGTGACACTCTTTTTTATTTATAGTACAACTTGTTTTAATCAACAAAAAAATTAGAACAAGGCATTGACGCCGTTATAGCGCCGCCGGCTACTCCTCATTTAGAATGTTGTTAGTTAGCAGTTGAGCCGAGAACACATTTGCGAAAAAACGAACCGAAAATCGGAGAGAAATCGGAGGCTGCGAAAATCGTAGCTTGCGATTTTCGGAAGACCAGCCACAGGAGGTGGAATGCGCGGCGCGACGGAAATCGCAATGCACTGCGGTTTTCGTGCTAGTCTGGCGAACTGGCGTCCCATATTTCGCGCCTCTTAAAAACTTAAGCTATTAAAACCTCGTTGAATGCCACGCGAGCCTTTGTACCACCACCCTTTGATAGAGACAGAGGGGTTCCCCACGAAAGTTGAGATGAGAACGCAGGGATGGCATACGATCTTGCCTGCGCTGCTTCCGAAGCTGCCTGAGCCGCCATGTTGGTAGCCGATCGTATCTTTTCGTTCCGTCCTGTTCCGGGCTTTCGCTCACCGCGCTCCTCCGCCTCGAATTCGAAGGCGCCGTGCGAAAATATCTGGCGCTGCAGATCTTTCGAACCGCTCCCGATTTTCGGAAAAGGGGAGGAGCAAGGGAGGAGCCTAGCTTCCGTGCGATTTTCGTGTGCGGTTTTCGCACAAAATGTGGCTTTTTTTCGCGAATGTGTTCCCGGCTTTAGGTGCAATCTGGAAAATCGCTTATGTCTTGAGACTTCGACCCAGAAATAGAAGTTTATTTTGGAATCCCTCAAATGAGCTTTGCAACTTAGTTGCAAGTTGGTGCTAAAAAGGTTTTTGAAGTAATATAATTTAATGTTATAGTCTTGAAATATATTTTGTTTGCTTAGTGTCATTTTAAGTACTGACTCTACGTGTTTTCTGTCTTGTACATGCGATTAAACAAATTACAAGACCTTAGAATATATGGATCCGAAGCAAACGAATACTGCAGCGCGTTTAGCGGAGTGCCACGCAACCACCACGCCGAGGAACGGGGTTTTCACCCCGCTTGCCCCGGATCTTCATTTTATTAATCTGTACTCTTCTCAATGGTTCCAGCCCATCCTCGTATATCATCTAGTGCTCTGGTTAAAAAAATTCCTTACACATACCGCGTTAAAAATATCAGCTGTAAGGTGCTGCGTCGAGACACTCTTCCTTCCTCGCCGACGGAAGGTGTGTTATACATTTCCCTTTACATTTGTAGGGACGAGTTCGCGTCATGAAAGCTGCTTTTAAGTTTAATTTTTTTTATTGCTTTCCATCTGTGGCATTCCGTTGAATTTCTTGGGTGACGTAACCTACGCACAACGCCCGAGAAAGCAGACGACGAACACCCTCGTTGACAACCAGGAATTCAAATTGACCAAGAAAAGGAGAATGACCAAAGATGACCAACCACCAAGGCGAACCTCATCAAACGATGGTGGTCTGGAACAAATAAAAGCGATCCACAACGACGAAACACAACGACGAACATACGAAAACAAAGCTACGACGACGTACCTACGGCTACAGATCTACGATTAAAGCCTGCGACCACGAACTTACGATGAAAACCTATGACGACGAAAGTACCACGGCGAACCTACGACGACGAACTGACGACGGCAAACCTACGACGGCGAACCTATGATGGCAAAACTACGACGGTGAACTTACGACAATGTAACTACAACGATGGAAGTACGTACACGAACCTACGTCGACGAACCTGCGGTAATGAACCTACGACGGCGGAACTACGATGGTGAACTTACGACGAGGAACCTACGGCGATAGAGCTACGACGACGGATCTTCGACGCCAAAGCTACAACAACCGCAACAACCGCGGCTAACAACATTTATCAACGATGAAAACGAAGGCGACCATGAGGGCGCGATGAAAACCACAGCTGACTGCGGACGACAACAAGAAAGAACTTCCCACGACAAGTGCCCGACAGAACTCTGACCGTGCTGAAATGTGAGAATGTCAACAGAGTTTGTTATGGGCTGCATTGCCTTTCTATTTTGGTTCTCTTTGAAATAGCAGCCGGCCGTTGTTTATTAGAGGATGTGTAATGCCGCAAGCTCAGCACAGTGTGCAGCGCGTGCTGCTGCCACGAGGTGGAAGGGGGTTCGAACCCCGCTTGAACTGGACCTTTTTTTTATTAACCTGTCCTCTTATGGAAGGTTTAACCCATTAGTAGATGTTAGGAAGGTTGTTTTCCCCGACCTCGATAGACCACCTTGAAGTTGCCGTCGAGGACCGGGGGATCGTGGATGAAGCTAGTTGCTGGAGGGCTGGATGCGTCGATGGTGATGCAGAGGCGACCGACAACTCGTTGGTTTAACGAGAACGACGAAACTTTACTTCGATAAAAAAAGGAATCAAACTTACATAAAAGACAAGTGCGAACTGTAATAAACTGCCGCGCACGGCTTACAGACTGCACAGACGCCTCGGCGTCGGATGGTCCTACCGCGCACGGTAAGGACGGCGACTACCTTGTAGCCGCGAAGACGAAGAAGCTGTCGCGCGCGACAGGTAACGCGGAGCACCGCGGGAGCTGAACGTCAGTGGGGTCGCTCACGAGCCCGTTCCAAAACTCAAAGATTTCCCTGTCCGGCCAGGGTCTAAAACAGCGTGCTCGAACCCGTCCAGGCCAATCAGGGTTCGACCCTGGTCTCATTGGCCAGAGGAATCAAACTACAACGCCTACACACAACGCACTTTCGACCAATCGTGTGAGAGGTCATTGCTCCGGGAGTGAACCCTGAGCCAAGCCTTGATTCTCAGAAGCCGAGGATAAAATACGACTTATGGCTTTCCTATGTGCCACAGAAGATACACATTCGCGAACGGCGAGAACCACCGAGACATGTCGGTTGAGGCGCTTCTATGCCACCGCGAAAGGCCGTTGGCAACAAAGTAAAAAGAAAGGCACGCCAGGCATATGCAGAATATATGGGGAGCGCCTGGTCCCCGGGCGTCACGGAAGAGTTCCGAGACAAGACTCCGAGAGCTCTGAAGCACTTTGTCTCCCAGCAAACGACCTGGCGACCGGTGACGTGTTAATGTCTCGGCCGTGGGTTCCCCGGCAAACCTTTACGTCCGGCCCCGCGTCTCAGGGTCAAGGGGATAGACGCACGCGGCGCTGAGACAGCAGCCTCTCATCGGCAAGTTAAGTGTTTTCACGTGGGTTCGAAAACCGGGGTTCCGCATGAAATACAACGAAGAGGGCGACATGCCCACGGCCATTTCCCCGATACCGGGAAGAGCTCACAAACAAGCAGAATTCCAACTTGTAACGGCACGGGACCCCTTGAAACGCGACACTCGACTCCCAAAGCGCCTCCCCATTCCCGACCGAAGCGCCGTCAGGCGGCTAAACAAAACAGAGCGGGGTATGCCGTCCTGTCGGTCGAAAAAAAGTAATAAATAAAAGCGACCACCTCTACACCATTCTCGGATACCCATGGAGTCTCGTGATTTGGACTGTAACACGCTTTCTATGGAAAGTCGCCCTTCATTGACAATGCAAGATAATGATAATTATAATTATATTTCATATTCGTTTTCCTTCAGATAAAATGATGGGGCAGAGAAAAAAAAGTCGCGATAGACGGCTTGACGAGCTCTCAGCCACAGTGGCATTCTGCAGCAGTTACAAGGAAGATAAATAAAAATGTTTTCATATTTTACATCGATCGTATCCAACCGAAATAAGTTGGTTAATCTGACGTCATACTTTTTTTTTAGAGTTTGTCCACACAGGTTTCCCTCATTCAACGTTTATTTTTATTTTTAATTTAGTTCAATATTTTCTGCGCGTCACCATATTGAGCCGGTTAAAATTACCCATAGATACGCTTGCGTTATGAATGAGCAGACAGAATAAACACAAAACAAAATTAGAAGGGTGAATTTAAGATCTCACTTCTGACCATTCCGTTCGTTTGTAGATCAAGCGGGTTGAATGACGGGGAAGGAGAACCATACTTAGTGATAGCTAGTGTGGTCTATAGTGATACTGGCAATGCCGTTGTACATGCTGGCGTATTTTTTCTGTACCACGGTGTAGACTATATTTTGATGTCAAAACGTATTTCTGTTTTTTTTTAATTCACGGACTTCACGTTTTGTGAAGTGTTCTGATTTACTTTCTAAACGGTGTGTGACATATAAGATGCACGTGAACGAACAGTGTGTCCGCAAATTGTTTGGCGTTAATTTATAATATTGGCGAAAAACCAAGAGACGAGGATAACATTACTGACACAGCGTACAAAGAATTAAAGGTACTTTGTGTAATCTTATTTCAGTCTTATTTTACCAAGTGTGGTGTTTTTCATAAATGTCTAGACTCACATGCATTTAAGACTAGAATTGAACTATTTTTTGCTGTAAAGAAAGCACAATACGAGTAAAGCTGGTAGGAAGTGTCTGAAAATACAATGTTGCCGAAATTACTGCTGTCGTTACGCTGATTCTCGACGAAATACGTTAACGTTTAGAGAAGGGGTTCCGACTAAACGAAGGATGCTAATTCCAACCTCGCAACAGTCCACATTTTGTTGTCTTCGTAAATTTAGTCTGTTCTACCTGACGCCGGCGGCTTCCAATGTAGTCTCCACAGCTTCCCCCTACCGTCGCCTACGGTCATCACCTTCTAGATAAGAAATCCTAAGTGCTAAGTTTTCCTCCGTCACTGAAGAAAACCACCCTAGGCTAGAGATTGGAGACAACTACGCCGTCAGCACTGGGTCGGAACTCGAGTTCATTCATTGAGAACACGACTCCTAGCCGAACGCTGACGCCGTAGCCGTCTCCAATATCTGTCCACAGTGGCCTTATTTAGTGACGCCGAATACTTCAGCACTTAGGCATTTTTATCTAGGAGGTGTTGCTGCGTTCCGCACACTGTTGTAATCGAAGAGCCGATCTCACCTCCCGGGTGCCGGCGGTTTCGCGCCAACGGCGCCACCGCTGTGCCTCGGTTTCACGTTTTCGCGGGCATCCTGCCACCGCCCCGGCTACTCTATAATCTGCTCTCCCACTTCCGCGGTGAGTCATTAGAAGCGTGCTAGAAGACTCCCTCGTGTAAGAGAGAAAGTATGCGTGGCGACCAAACTAATGGAGCGAAAGAGCACGGCGGGAATCGCGCAGCGGTTTGACGAAACCAGTCCAATCCAGTCCAGTCCAGCTGGGACCACGATCACCTAAGCGATAGACGGCGGCATGGTTGCCAACGTTTCTCCGAGGGTGCTAGTGTACTCAAAGCGCAGCTGCTAGACGAAGCAAAATATAAACTGCCTGGATGACTAAGCGCACAGGCGCGCTTTTACTCAGAAACTTATGTCCTGCAGCTATGTATCACAAAAGTTCAACACATTTCGAAACCCTTGCATCACTGGCGTGCATGTGAGGTGTCAGGAACAGTACAAAATGAGTGTTCAAAATTTAACTATCACAAACGTAAGTCCGAAACCTTTTGCGGTCATATGTTAATGCCTTCCTAACTGCTCGTCACAGGTCTCCCGGAATTCTACAGAATGCCAACGGGGCAGAGTTTGGCTGAAGAGCTAATTACCTCATAAAAATAAATGTTTCCTAGCAATATATAGGGAATAGAACACTTCTAAGAAAAAAATCAGATATGCCTATCTGAACATGATTCCACCGTGATCATGTCTGCGCTTTGAGATTCGCCAATCGGGAGTTTTTGCCCGCGCGTTTCAGTGATGCCAGTACCGTTACCGTCACTCTGGTAGTGGACAGAAAACTTTGCACTCGGAAAGCATTTTAGATTCCCATGATTCTACACCGTGCCGTCAGTAAATAAAAAAGCAGTTCCTCCTATAGAAAATGCCGCTTATACTTTGTTTTGCCTTAAGTCCTGACGCAGCCGAAGCTACCGGCTCATGAAGCAAATCAGACAGCGCCAAAATAACACAATCATGGTTTTCGTCATATTTCCGCACAAGTTCTGTTTTCACTGAACCAATGATAAGCAGAAAAGACCCAGTGACTTGCGCTTTCGACACTGCTTGATTTGTCCCATTAGCTCGCAGCGTCGGCTGCGTTTGAACTTAAGCTGAGACGAAGTATAGAGAGAATGTTTTTGTTCGTGATAAGTACACAGTCTTTTTCCGGCATGATGTTAACAATATTACGGAGAGTTATAAGTGCGTGCCGGAGCAAGCGCGAGTGCTGTGCGTTTGCGTTAGCGTTGCGTGCTCCACACAGCGCAAGCGTTTTGTCGCCTCGCTCCAATTCAAGACTCAGTTTGGGCACTGGAGGCGCGCAATGACGATGACGCTATACCCTTGCTTACGCAAAAATATTCTCGTAGGCTATTTTAATACTCACAGGTGGTGCACGTTTGTCATATTGCCGCGGGCGCAGCTGACCAAGTAGGCAGCGCGCCCGTGGCATAGCGGTTATCGCGCTTGCCTTCCACGCAGAAGGCCAGGGTTCGATTCCTGGCCGCGCCTACACCTTTTGCTGACGCTGTAATGTGAAGTTCTAGTAAGTTCGAGAGCCGCCTTGCTAATTCGAGGTTAGAATGTTCTACGAACCGAACCTTCCACGCCGAATGTTCCCGAAGCCCACGTCTGTACAAAGGGGCTCCGCCTGGCAAGCCGAGTCAGTTTCGCCCCAGCGTTCGACTCTGCTCATTCGCCGACTTCGACGCCCGCGACGCTCTACTGTTATCTTTTGTTTCCTTCTTTATTTTTGGGCACAAGTTCGCCCGATTAAACGTTTAGTTTACTCAGTTATTCACCGCCTCATCACTTGTCATTCGTGACATTTTGGTGGAGGTGCGGGGTAACGCATGCCCCTGCCGCGTACCCCTCCAAGGGCCCGCAGTGCAAGTCCGACGCCAAGCCCGCGAAGAACCAACGAAGGCACTACCGAGATCCGGTTGAGTCGTCGCACCCAAGGCCTACAACCGGAATTCGGACTTCTGCCGCCCAGGACCAAGCAGCCAACGAAGACGACGATGGCCAACCAGTCGCAAGCCCCCGCCTCTTCTCCCGTCATCTACCTGCCCGTCGCACCGCGGACAGCTGCCCCCTTCCACGGTGAACTCTACGAAGACGTCGAAGACTGGATTGACCAGTATGAACGCGTTGCCCGCCACAATGGCTGGACCGACGAGCAGCGCCTACACAACGTTTATTTTTCGCTTGAGGGGACCGCTAAGCACTGGTACGAGAACCATGAGTCCTCTCTGACGTCGTGGGACATTTTCAAGACCGGTCTGAAAGCTACGTTCATCAACCACCACCGCCGAGAGAGAGCTGAGGACCTACTGCGAACCAGGACCCAGGGCCCCAACGAGAGCGTCACCGGCTTCGTAGAGGACGTTCTGCGCCTAAGTGCCCGCGCCGACCCTCGGGCTACAGAAGAGAAGAAGCTACGAATCCTCATGCGCAGGGTGAGAGACGACATCTTCGGAGGCCTCGTCCGCAACCCGCCGGCAACCGTCGACGCCTTCGTCACCGAGGCAACAAACATCGAGCGCGCCCTCCAAGCCCGCGCTTCCCACTACCGGCGGCATCCAAGTGTCACTGCAACCGCTCTGCTTAGCGGCGAAAACGCTCCTGGTACGGACATCCGCGAAATCATCCGGGAGGTCGTCCGGGAGGAAATCCGCCGGTTGCTGCCAGCCGCAAGCCGACCAGCGACGCTCTCCATCGCCGGTGTGCGAGACGAAGCCATCCAACCAGAGGCTCCCGTCGCCGTGGCAGCCACCGAGGAGCCCACGTTGACTTACGCCGCAGTGGCCCGACGGCCACCGCCTCCTCCTCGCACCTATGTCGCGCCGCCCCGACGTCAGTCTCCTGCGCCGCAACACGACAGACACCACGACGACCCGGCGCAGTACGCCCGCCCGGAGCCTCGCGCACCCCGGAAAACCGACGTGTGGCGTACGCCCGACCGACGCCCTCTGTGCTTCCATTGCGGGGAAGCAGACCATACCTACCGCCGATGCCCATACCGACGACTTGGGCTGCGCGGGTTCCACCCGAACGACCCGCGCCCCCGTTATGGTGAACGACCTCGGGAGATCGACGAGTACTTGCGACGACCTCAGTCCCCCGAGCCTGCGTCCCGCCGAGAGTTCCGGTCGCCGTCGCCGCGACGTCCAGCTTCGCCGATGCACCGACCCCGACGTGAAAGCCTGTCGCCCCTCGCTCCTCGCCGGGGAAACTAGGCGCGGCAACCCCTGGAGGTGGAGTTGCCGAAGACGACCGACGCCAAGATCCTCCACGAACGTCGGAGGGCCCCCACTCGAACGCTACCAGAGACCGAAACGACGCCCCTGCAACGGTGTCCAATAACCTAAACGTCGTCATCGACGGCCACGACGCATCAGCACTCGTGGACACCGGAGCAGACTACTCAGTCTTGAGTGGGAGGCTCTCCCGCCGCCTTCGAAAAGTCACGACGCCGTGGGATGGACCTCAAATACGAACCGCCGGAGGGCACCTCATCACGCCGGTCGGGAGATGCACTGCTCGCGTCGAGATCCACGGTGAGACGTGCCCTGTCAAGTTCGTCGTCCTGCAAGACTGTTCGAAGGACGTTATCCTCGGCATGGACTTTCTCTGCGAGTATGGCGCCATCATCGACCTCGGAGCAAACCGGCTGACGCTACGAAAACCTGCTCCACCACCGGAGGAACCCAAAGCGACGTCATCCGCGGTACGAGTCCTCGCAAACCACGTGAACCTACCACCGCGGTCAAGTGTTTTCGTACCCGTCGGGGTTGATGAGACTTACTGCGGCGACGTTTTGCTCGAAAGAAGCCTCCAGTTGCTTCTAGGAAGAGGGATCGGCATCGCGAGAGGCGTCGCGGAGCTCCAAGACGGACACACTGTCGCACTGGTAACGAACTTCCGACAGGAGGCCCAGCACCTTACGAAGGCACCGCCGTGGGTCACGCCGAGGAACTCCCGGACTCAGCCGCAATCGCCGGAATATCAGAAGACCCCTCTTCGTGGTCACCCAAGACAACGCCGCCTTCGCAGTTTGACATCGACCCAACCCTGCCTTCCCCACAACGACGGCAGCTCAGTGACCTTCTCGCCGAGTTCACTGAGTGCTTCTCCACGTCGTCAAAGGTGCGCCAAACGACCGTTGCGAAACACCGAATTGTCACTGAAGACAACGCGCTCCCTGTTCATCGGTCGCCGTACCGTGTCTCTGTGAAAGAGAGAAGTCATCCAGAAGCAGGTCCAAGAAATGCTCGATGACGACATTGTCCAGCCCTCAAGCAGCCCGTGGGCTTCACCGGTAGTCCTTGTGAAAAAGAAAGACGGGACTCTTCGGTTCTGCGTGGACTATCGTCGACTAAACGCCGTAACGAAAAAGGACGTCTACCCGCTGCCACGCATCGACGACACTATGGACCGGCTGCGCCATGCCCGATACTTTTCGTCGATGGACCTGAAGAGTGGGTACTGGCAGATCGAGGTCGACGAACGGGATCGTGAGAAGACTGCCTTCGTCACGCCGGACGGACTGTACGAATTTAAAGTGATGCCGTTCGGACTCTGCACAGCACCGGCGACGTTCCAGCGCGTAATGGACACCGTTCTTTCCGGCTTGAAATGGCAAAGCTGCCTCGTCTATCTCGACGACGTCGTGGTATTCGCAAGTGACTTCGACGAGCACCTGAGACGTTTGCGAGCCGTGCTACAGGCTATCCGGAATGCTGGACTGTCACTAAAGCCGTCAAAATGTCGGTTCGCTTACGGCGAGCTCAAATTCCTGGGCCATGTCGTGAGTGCTCAGGGTGTAAGCCCTGATCCTGCCAAGACATCCGCTGTTGCCGAATTTCCGAAGCCATCAGACAAGAAAGCCGTACGAAGATTTCTTGGACTGTGCGCTTACTACAGACGTTTCGTTCGCGATTTCGCCAAGATTTCTGCACCGCTCACGCATCTGACGAAGGACGACGTGAACTTCCAGTGGGGGAGGAGCAAGAACAAGCATTCAACGAAATGAAGGAAAGACTCCAGTCGCCCCCTATCCTCGGACACTTCGATCCAACAGTGGAAACGGAAGTACACACGGACGCCAGCAACGCCGGACTCGGCGCGGTACTCGTCCAAAGACAAGACGGAGCAGAGAGGGTGATCGCTTACGCAAGCCGGGCACTGTCCAAGGCAGAGAAAAATTACTCAACGACCGACAAGGAATGCCTCGCTGTCATCTGGGCGTTAACCAAGTTCCGCCCGTACCTGTACGGGATCCCGTTTCGCGTTGTCACGGACCACCACGCTCTCTGTTGGCTCGTCAACCTCAAGGACCCGTCAGGACGCCTCGCTCGCTGGAGTCTGCGACTGCAAGAATTCGACGTGACCATTGTGCATAAGTCTGGCCGCAAGCATAACGACGCCGACTGTTTGTCTAGGGCCCCAGTCGAATCTCCTCCCGAAAGCACTGACGACGACGATGACGCCCGTTTTCTCGGGGCAGTGACAGATGCCGACATGAGAGCACTTCAACGAGACGACCCGGAACTTCGCGCCGTGATGGAACACCTGGAAGGCCAAGGAAGTTCAGTTCCGCGAGTCTTGGCCCGAGACTTGTCAAGCTTCATTCTGCGGCGAGGCGTGCTCTTCAAGAAGAACTTCGGAACGAGCAACCCTGCCTGGCTGCTGGTTGTTCCGGCCAGCCTGCGTGAAGAAATCTTTCAAGCATGCCACGACGACCAGACGGCTGGACACTTTGGCTACAGCAGGACGCTCGCCCGGATTCGTGACAAGTACTACTGGCCGAGACTCCCGAAAAGAGTTCATCTGTACACAAGGTCGTGCCATGAGTGCCAACGACGTAAGAGGCCTCCGACGAAGCCAGCAGGACTCCTGCAGCCGATACCTGCCCCGACTAGGCCTTTCGAGCAGGTCGGAATGGATTTGCTTGGGCCGTTCCCAACATCGACGCAAGGAAATCGGTGGATTATCGTCGCGACAGATTATCTTACACGATACGCCGAGACGAAAGCCCTGCCATCGGGAACAGCGGTGGAAGTCGCCAAGTTTTTTGTCGAGTCCATCCTCCTTCGACACGGCGCACCTGAAGTGCTGATCACAGATCGAGGGTCATCGTTCCTGGCACAGCTGACCCAGGAGGTACTTCGGCTCAGTCACACCAGCCATCGACGAACCACCGCTTATCACCCGCAGACCAACGGGCTAACAGAGCGGCTCAACAAGACCATCGCCGACATGATCTCCATGTACGTCGACGTTGAGCACAAAACGTGGGACGAGGTGTTGCCGTACGTTACGTTTGCGTACAACACAGCGGTTCAAGAAACCACGGGAGTGACGCCGTTTCAGCTGGTACACGGTCGGGCGGTTACCACGATGCTCGACGCCATGCTGCCTCACGTGCCGGCCGACGATGGCAACGATGACGCTCAACTGACCTCTCAACGCGCGGAAGAAGCTCGCCAACTGGCAAGAATCGAGATTCATGACCAACAGCGTGTCGACGCACGACGGTATAACCTTCGTCGCCGGGACGTCCACTTTCAACCCGGAGATCGGGTATGGATGTGGACACCGATACGGCGCCGCGGTCTCAGCGAAAAGCTTCTGAAACGCTATTTCGGACCCTACAAGATCATCCGACGCCTCGGCGATCTGAACTACGAAGTCCTTCCCGACGGAACGCGCCCATCTGCAAGACGTCAGCCGCGACCCGAGGTGGTGCACGTCGTCCGGCTGAAGCCGTATTACGAACGATAGAACTTTCCATTCTCGTCGACGAGTGAACTGTGTACTGTGAACTGCGGCTCGCGATTCTGCTGTGGATTTCTTTTGTTTTGTTTTCGTTTCGTACTGGGCATCGGGACGATGCACTTTTTTTAACGGGGGGAATAATGCCGCGGGCGCAGCTGACCAAGTAGGCAGCGCGCCCGTGGCATAGCGGTTATCGCGCTTGCCTTCCGCGCAGAAGGCCAGGGTTCGATTCCTGGCCGCGCCTACACCTTTTTGCTGACGCCGTAATGTGAATTTCTGGTAAGTTCGAGAGCCGCCTTGCTAATTCGAGGTTAGAATGTTCTACGAACCGAACCTTCCACGCCGAATGTTTCCGAAGCCCACGTCTGTACAAAAGGGGCTCCGCCTGGCAAGCCGAGTCAGTTTCGCCCCAGCGTTCGACTCTGCTCATTCGCCGACTTCGACGCCCGCGACGCTCTACTGTTATATTTTGTTTCCTTCTTTATTTTTGGGCACAAGTTCGCCCGATTAAACGTTTAGTTTACTCAGTTATTCACCGCCTCATCACTTGTCATTCGTGACAATATGCCATTGCTAAGCTATCTGATGGCATTCAACAGGAATCTGGGATCATGTCTCCACGCGCGTCCTCCACAAGCCTGTATTCTTCTTTGCCCCTCTTGATGCTTGACTACACTGAATTGTTTCAGGCCAAAGAAAATATTAAAATTAATGCTCTTTTAACGTCATGAGCGTTTAGGGTGAATTCATATGTTCATTAAGTTCGCCTGAAGTCGGTTTGCATCTATTCGATAAAGTAGTTTTGCCCCTCGTTATTGTACCGAACGCAGTTTTCATACTATATGCCTGATACATTTCAAATTGCCAAAGTGCGAAACGTTCGCCTTTGCTGCATATTATATTGAATTACGGTATTTGCAACGACTACATTGGGAGGCGTTTTTTTAATATTTTGCCATGTTGAAACAAAGCGCGCGTTTAGGAACTATTTTGGGAAAACCGACTTAGCGTGTTTAAGAATTTAAACACAGGACCACGTTACCTAATGTCACAATTAAGCTCGAGCTTACTGCTTCAGGATTTCTGTTCAATGTCATTAAAGGAACGCTGACAGGTTATTTCTGCTCGCCACAAATTTTATTTGTACATGACATATGAGAGCCCCGCTACTCAGAACACAATTTTCGGCTCAACATTCGTTTGCTTTCCGCCCAAAAACCGCCGAAGAGAGTCGCGCTCACTCTCTTCTTTGTTGTCACGTGCCGTTTTCTTTGGTCTAGACACACCAGATACAATCACAGTCATGGGTCCTTGAAGGAACGCTTTCATTACTAAAACCAGAAGAAAATAGGATGCCAATTTAAGTCGCTTCTAAAAAAACTGCAAAAACCTTGATTGAATAAAAAATAAAAAAATTGCATAGAAAATCCGAATCACTTTAAGCGTTCTTAGCATGGCGTCGTATCGCGGGAGTCACGGGCTGGACAGATGTGCGAAGCGGACAAAGCGATGGCGGCGGACGACGGGCGTGGGAAATGTACTTCAGAACTTTTGTTCGTGGCACAGGCGAATCTGCCTAGCTTCAAAAACGAAACAGTTTGGCGATTAAGAAAATTAGGATTTATTCCGTACGACCCGACCTACCACCAAGCTGATTCGCACGAAGACGTCGCCAAGTTTTCGCACCTTCTTGCTTAAGACATAGCTCGTCTTACCAACATGAATTGGTAAGAGCTTGAAAAACTCCCAAAGTGCTTGACTTTTGAGTTTTTCGTGTGACGTGCGACGTGCGCGTGTGTCGCCTACTTCTTGATGCCGGGAAAACGAAAGAAAATGAGATCGGGTGCTGCCACGTGACATCCGGCAACTCTCTTCTCTTTTTACATTTCTTCTTTCTTCCCAATCTGGTTTCGGTTTTTATTTATTATATATTTATTTACAATACCATCAGGGCCATAAGGCGTTAGAGACGGGAGTGGGTGTTAAAGTACAATGTTTGATACTGCTTCTCGGAATCTGATGGCGTCCTGGATGGTGACGATGTCTTCGGGAAGGTAATTCCGGTCCACAATTGCATCAGGAAGAGGGACGTGCTGATGTGCTGTGGAAAAACACTTTGGCCGGGCTATTTTATTGCAATGATCGAGTCTTGAGGAAAGATAAGCCGGTGGGGAAAGAAGAGATGGTTTAGAAGTGGCGAATAAAAAACTTTGTGCAGAAGGCAGAGACGAAATATTTTTGGGCGGGTGAATAGCAATAGAAGGGAGAGATTCGATTTAATGAGGGAGACACTGAAAAAACTGGAGTAATCGGACTGAATAAAACGCGCAGCACGGTTTTGAACAGACTCAATGTAGTTTGTTAATGTAGCATGATGAGAATGCCAGACCGAAGATGTGTATTCCAATTTAGACCGGACTAGGGCAAGATAGAGGAGCTGTTTTAGTTGAGAAGGGGCGGATCTGAAATTGCGACGAAGGAACCCCAAGCTTCTGTTAGCGGAACCCACAACTGAATTAATATGGTTTTCCCAGGATAGTTTGAAGTTAGAAGAACACCGAGGTATTTATACACATCCGTCGGTTGAAGAGGAATGTCATTGTGAAAACGAACAGGAGAGGTTCGAAAAGAGGAACGAGAGAAGTGCATGCATTTACATTTGCTGACGTTTAGCGTCATCTTCCATCAGTACACCAGTTATAAACTATGTCGAGGTCATTTTGTACGGTTAAAGAGTCGTGAGGGGATGTTATTTTTCGGTAAAGGACACAGCCGTCGGCAAATAGGCACCTGGGTGAAGACACCTGAAGAGGAAGATCGTTGATCTAGATGAGGAAAAGTAACGGACCAAGCACCGTTCCCTGAGGCACACCAGATGTTACGAGGCTAAAGTTGATGAACAATCATTAACATAAACAAACTGATGACGCGGAAAAAGAGAAGATTCAATCCAGGAGAGAACATATATTATCGAGGATTAATGACGATATTTTTAGAAGCAGTCTGTTATTCGGAACTTTGTCAAATGCTTTAGCGAAGTCGAGAAATACAGCGTCAGTGGGAAAGCCAGAATCAAGGTTTGCGAACAGGTCGTTGGTTAAGCAGAGAAGTTGGGTTTCGCAGGAGGAGTTTCGACCGAAGCCGTGCTGCGCTTCGTTAAAAAGGAGATAGAATCAATGTCGATAGATATTTGCTTGTGGATTACGTGCCCGAGTATTTTAGAAGGTACAGAAGTTCGAGATATTGGCCCATAGTTTAAAAAAGAGGATTTATCACCGATTTTGTGGACCGGGATGACCTTGCCGATTCTCCAATACTCAGGAACCACCGCCGTATCTATTGATTGCTGAAAATGTTTTGTTAGAAACAGGCTTGAGGAATATTTTGTGCTTTGTAAGATTTTAGAAATTATGCCGTCGACACCACAAGAAGAGCGACATTTTCAGTGACTTAATAATACTAACAATACCTTCCAAATCAATACAGATTGGATATATATGTAAAACATTTCTAGTAATAGGTAAGGACAGTGTTAAGGGACCGTGGGTGGTGAATTGGGAAGAAAATAAATGATTAAGAAGTGGTGCACACTGATTAATCTCGATAATGTTCTCATAATCATCAATAAGCGCTAGTGGGGAGTATGGTGCATGATTTACAACATTCCACAATTGGCGCGGATTGTTTAGTAGCATAGATGGAAGGGTCTCCTGGTAGAATATACGCTTCTGCTGCTCTCACATAATTCTATATTCAGTGGCCCATTCATTATATCTAGACCAGGATAAAGCAGTGTCTTTTTTTTGGCTACTCGAAAACGTCGTTTTTCTTATTGTTAAGGGTTTTCAGTGAGCGCGAATACCAAGGATTAGAAGACCAGGAACTGATGTTAATAGTTGGAACATGAGCTCCAATGAGTTGCAGTAATTTGTTTTTAGAAAGGCACCAATCCCCATTTATATTCCTATCGTCAAAACCCTCCAGGAAGACTGAGAAATAGCTTGAGGTCCTGGTTAAGCTGCTCATAGTTCCCCTTATTATATAGCCTTATTTGCTTGGTCAGCCTGACTGGTTCTGGTGCTTGATATCCTAGGTTATAGAACACTGCTTTGTGGTCACTGATGCCTTCAAAACCTGTAAGAGAGGTAATGAATTTCGGATTTTGGTCAAAGGGAAGTCTAATATATTTGAGCATGTGGTGGTTACACGGGTAGGGAAAAAAATAATCTGCGAAAGAGATTGAGAAATTGCGACACAACAGGCTAAGCTAGACCTTGGCGAAATGATCAAAATCCGCCGGAATCATCGCCGACTGCCGACTCCGCATCGAGCCCCGAACTTACACTACAAGCAGAGATCTGATAAATTCCCAACTTATCTCACGGAAGTTAATATCGCCTACTAAGAAAACAGAATGACCAGGATGTTGTGTGAACAAAATTGACAATTCATCATGCAAAAAAGTAACAAAACTAGATGACGCATCTGGCGGTCGATAACACACGCCAGCCAGGATTGACTTAAATCTATATTTTACTGAGACCCAGGTGGCCTCAATTGATACGGAAACGAAAAGAAGTGTGCTTTTGATACTTCTATCAACACATATTAAAACGCCGCCACCACGACGATCCTTCAGATCACGTCGATAAAATGTAAAATTTGGATGATTTGGCAGTATTTCATTGTCGTTTAATCAGGATGAAGCCTGGTCTCAGTGATCAGTACTATCTTAGCATCACAGGTTGAAATATGACAACACAATTCGTCACGCTTTGGTATTAAGCTGCGCGCATTTAAGAATAAAACAGCGATTAATGAGTTAGAGTTTAAGGAAGCAACGCGTTTGTTCCCACTCCCAGCCTGTGACTATGCGGAAGCACTAACCACAGAATCGGAAACGGAGTCGTAAAAGAAGACATTTGTACCCATATGTAGTTTATCAAAACGCAGCTTATACGGATCTCCCTGTGACTTGGCGAATGCAAGAATCCTATGACGCGCAACGCGAACTTCTTTGAGAAATCTTCAGACAGAGAAAAAGAGAGGCCGCGCAGCTTCGGTCCACATAAAAGTAACTGTTTTTTTTGTTTTGTACGAAGAAAAGCTTGCAATAATAGGCCGGTTCTTTTCCTGAGATTGGGTGGGCAATGTATGCAGCACGTTCAATCTGGGAGTTTTCAAGCGTCACGCTTGACAGCTCCCAGATCAAGTTTCTCACTCGCAAATTCTAAAACTTTTTGTTCGGATAAAGACGATGACTCGCCAGCAGCATCGGGTTTGCCATAAAATATAAGATTACACCGTCGCGAGGGGTTTTCAAAATCGTCAAGTCCAGATAGCATAACTTCAGTTACAGTGGACTGCAGAGCGACGGAATGTTGCAGATTACAGATATCTGCTTTGGCCTGTGTGATACACAAGATTTCTTTTTTGAATGAAACAAGTTTGGCGTTTAGCGTCGCTACCGAAGTCCCAAGTTGAGCCTGTTTGCCAAGTATCGCCTTAACATCGGCTTTTAGGGCAGCTTGCCCCGTCGCAAGACCGGTTACATTAGTATCAAGTTTCCGCATTACCTCGTGCATACTATCAAGTTGTTTCACTTGCGCTTCCAATTCAGCATTGGTAGCCCCGGAACCAGGTTTTGTTTCAATGTCACCGGACAAGAGTAGCAAATTACCAATAACGCGCGCACAATCACAAGCGAGACAAGGTAACACTTTGGGGCACGGGAATAGTAAAGTGTTCACGTTACTTGTACTCTTAGCATGCAACGAGAAACGTTTACAAACCTGAACGAGAGGAAACATTTTATGCGTAAGCGTCCAAGCTGCTTCAGCGTTCCCGTGCCTACTGAAAAAGGAGTGGCTTGCGCCGTCCTTTTGTAGGCTTGAATCTTGGAATGCTGGGAATGCTTCCGACCAGGATGACGTCATGGTGCTTGGGGGCGGGTCTTGCTGACGCACGGAGGATGACACGTCGAGAAAAGATGCCATTCGGGTGGATCCGTCAGGATGGCTGACACTAAGGATGGCTTGAGGTGGACCCGGTGATGGTGCGGAACCGAGAAAGGCCTGAAGATGTGGGATCTGTACGAGAGGAAGCATTTCATGCGTAAGCGTCCGTTCTGCTTTAGCGTTCTCGCGCCCACTGAGGAAGGAGTGGCTTGCGCCGCCATTATGTAGGTTTGTATCTTGGATTGCTGGGGATGCTTGCGACCAAGATGACGTCACGGTGCTTGGGGCGGGTCCCGCTGACGCACGGAGTATAACACGTCGAGAAAAGATGCCAGTCGGGTGGATACCCTAGGATTGCTGACACCAAGGATGTCTTGAGGTGGACCCGGTGATAGTGCGAAACCGAGAAAGGCCTGAAGAAGTGGGATCTGTGCGAGAGGAAGCATTTCATGCGTAAGTGTCCGTGCTGCTTTAGCGTTCCCGTGCTACAGCTTGAGCAGTTGCGTTTCTTGACTTTATTAAAAATGTACGTGACGCTGTAGCAAAATATTGACAAGGTAGTCTTCTGACACCATAATGAGATTGCCTGGCAAAAAGCTTTAAAAAATAATTTAAAAGAAGTCAGTGTCTCTTAGAAAAAGAGCTCGCCATTCGACGAAAAATTGTTTACTGCAACTTAGCCTAGAAATTTGTGTGTAATAGAAACACGAATAAAAGTGAGAGAAGAACCCGAACTATATGAAGTTTTTAGCGGAAGCTCACGCTGCAGATCCAAGGGACTCTGGTTCAATCTCCACACCTGCCCGCTTCGATCTGGTTGAACATCGTACCGGCGTGCGGTCGTGTATCACTACTGCGTGAGGCATGTTAAAGACCCCACGCTAGAGGTAGTACTGCACGGATTATGTCTCACCTACAGCTGAGAGGCAAGTTGCCCCTTGAGGCAGACTAAGTTCAGGTTGTTAAAACATACCAAAACCCTTTTTTTTAGATTGATACAATTCATTACGGCATTACTTGAAACAAACTTTGTACACTTCTCACCGAAAGAGTGGCATTAAGAAGTCGTGTCAACATTACGCCCATTGTTCTCGACTTTATCAGTCACGCGTTATATAAGCAGCTGTTTTAATTCGTCGGTGCGTCGTACTCGTGGATTCCGCAGACCCTCTGTTGCGTGTTTTTATTTTATTTGGTTGCCTTTATTTACTTTAGAAACAATATAAGGTAACCTATATTGGCTGAACTTTCCTTTTAGTTTGTTGGTGTTGTTCTTTGTTATTCTTTTGCTGCGTGTGCCAGAGCGGCTCGTGTCCAAGTGCTTGGTGACGGAAACTTTCTGAGAAACACCTTCGCCAATTGACGGGAACGACTTACACATGGTGGCATGCACAATCAAGAATTTTCGGCTAGGTTTTAGCAGGACAAAAAACGTATCGTGGTAAGGCCGACTTTTTTTTTGTTAAATGAACTCGCCTTTTTTACTTCTCTTGGTAGCTAGAAATAAACAACAAAAAAAAACGATTCGCGCTAAAACAAATTAATTTATCTTATTTTATTTTACATTTCTAAAAAAAATTTCGTTATATTTTTAAGTGTATTATTAAGCAGCATCAGGAATGCATCCATGATTTCTTTTATTTATGGTCTGTATCATGAACCACATATTTCAGCCGAATATCAGTTTTTGCATAACCGGTAAATTAGGTAAATTTTGGAGGTCATCGGTTTCAAATTCATCATACATCTCAGCGAAGAGCGATGAAAGCAGCCGGAGTGAAAGATAATCAAGAGTGAGCCTGTAAACTAGCTTCATGTGATGTTTCGTTATCCTCGAAACCGTGGTAATTATATGTAAAGATTTACAGGGTCTCTAGCTGCGACATAGTCACTGAGCAACAATAGCTGATTCTTCCTTTTGGATGGTTCTGCCTGCAATGACTTTCACATATCATAGCCGATTCACGAATGTCATTGCAATTCACCTAATATTCTCCTATTAATTAAGAAGTTTGTCTTTCTCAGCAGTCAAATATTTAAAGATAACTTGCATGAAATATTATACAACAAAAGGTCAGTCGCTCTTGGGACGGTAGCTGAAGTTTCCTCTTTAGGTAGGTAAGTCAACAAGCGCATAACGGTCGCTAAACAGTACCATGTTGTTTACGTGAACCATACACTATTGGCAAAGTAGAAAAATGGTCATCCAGATATAATATTGGGAGCTCGCCTAAACCTGTGTTTCTTAAGATGTCTGTGAATATAATACTATACCTTCAAGATACGTTTTATTATTGATGTTGAACCGCAGTTTTAGTCGCAGAGTGATGAAGTCAACGTTCGTGCGCGCAGATCTGTTTAGTCATGGTCTCTTTGCTCGTGCTCGGCGCAGGAGAATGCATGTTATGAATTATAAATTATTGTTTGACCTAGTTTAAAAGTCGCGAGTGACGCGCATTCGTATTCGGGAAAAACGATGGTATGTAACGCAGGCCAGACGTTTGATTAGGAAAATCAAGTCTTCATTGCGCGTTATTACTTTTGCGTATGCAGTGTATGGTACATAAATGATAAAACATATGAATGCAGCCCCATCTTAGTTAAAAACGACCTAAAGAGAAAGAGAAAGAGGCATTAGTCCACTTCCAACACTGACATTGTGTCTGCTTTTAATTGAAGACGTCAAATCGGAAACAGAACGTTTCGTTACCAAATATGCCAAATTATCAGTGACCGATCAAAAAGTCAGATAATATGCGAATGAAATAAAGTTTTCTTTTACTTTTAATACTTTCTAAAAAAATGTTATTATTTGAGTTTCTAAACAGCCAGCTAGAATTGCACAAACAATAAGGTAACGTAATAATGGACAACATTCGGACAACCTGGTGTAGGTTACATCATGATGGTAAAATGTGGATTCTTGTACCAAAAACTATTTTGTGGTTTCACACCATTTTTTTTCTTACCCGGTTGATGGTATTAAAATCAAGATAACCGTAATATAAATTTCATAAACAAGGGGTCGACATAATAAAGATAAACGTCTGCTTAGCACACATTTAACAAAAAATATTTCTTAAGCACAGCCACAATCGTGCTGGTCAGCTAAATTCATCCTGCAACTGTGCATAAAAAAAGAAGTACTCGAATGCGTCAGTTCTACAGTACGTTTAATGTCCAAAATATATTACACAATTTTTAAACGCGACAAGGTATTTAAACTCCCGTGTCAGCTTGATGCCGCTTTCTGAACATGTCTTTGCGCACTCTACTCACTGACGGCGTAAAAAACGCAAGACCTGAACAATCTGAAGAAATTATTCAGAACAAAAGAGTTAAAAGTGAATTCTAGCGTATTTCTGGCCCGTGAATTTGAATATCACAAGTATTTGACCCGAACCCATCAATAGACAAGAGAAAATCCAAAAAAATAACCCCGCTGTATCTGACGTCATATCCAAAGGCTTCAGCTGCCTTGCGCGTGGCCTTCCTGATAGAACGCGTGCAGCCCTTTTGACCGCTAAAGTAATGTTGAGATCTCTGCATAATACGTCCCGATTCCCTCCACGCACAGAACTCGACGGGGAGGAGGAAGCGCTGCTCTGGCTGCTTGGCGCATCAAACGGAAATATAATTTTGATATCCGTTGCCTAGATGTCGAATAAAGACGATTGAAGAGTTTTTTTTTTTTCTCAAAATAGAATTGCTTGATTTTCCCTTCATTGACCTTCAGCCAACACACTTGCGGCATTAGGGACAAAAAAAAAACGTTACACAGGATGTGTATTGAAGATACTAAGCCACGCTTCGTGTTTCTTAAGTAGTTAGTGGCAATATAGTTAATAGTCAGTGAGCACTTAAAAAACAAAGCAAAACATAGACTATAATGAACGCGCATCTTGCTTTGTGATCAATGTTTTTGAGCAATTCAAAAAGGTTCCTGGCTTGTCACATCCTGTGATTCTGTCTGTGCCCTTAAAGGGGCCATGAAACGAATTTTGGGGTGGGATAAATGATTTTAAATTGGGACTTTACTAATCGCATATCGTTTAGTTGGCCAACAGAAAGAGGGTAGAAAGTAAAAAACCAGCTTTTCGGTACAAACATTTGAAAATATAGCGGACTATTTTATACCTTCTTTCCTTCGAAAGCTCTCCGCCTTTTCACTATGATACATCCGCGGTTCCCAAAGTGCTTCAGCGGTGCCGACCTGACGTCAGCCGAGCCCAGCTAACGCATTGGACACGAGAACTGCGTCATTCGTACGTATGCGCGCGTCTACAATAAATCCGTCGACGAATATTCCGATTCGCGTTCGTGGCCAATGAGTGCCCTGACGGAACTTATCGTCACTGGGGAATGACCAGTTCTATGGTGTGCATAAAAAGAACGGTGGAAGCTAGAGAGTCATCGCACCGATGCCGAAGAATATCACGACGACGTGATTTCACAATTCGCATTTGAGTTGAGGAATAAAGCTAAGGAGGAAGAAGAAGGAAAATCGTTTCATGACCCCTTTAACTACATTGTTTTATACGTTTGGCATTATGCTCCAGCAGACTTCTTTATGACGCGATAAAATCTTCAAATCCTGAGGAATCGCTGCCGCCGTGACGATGGATCCGGAACCGCTACCGCGCATACGGCGTAGATGCTAAGCCAGCACCAAACACCAACGTCAAACCTCGGCAAACGACCAAACACGATCTCCCTCTCAACTTCCACGGCTCACCGAAGCCACCCCTACATCCACATCAACGCCCGCGAACGGACATCCATCATAGAAGCCGCGACGCTTGATAAATGGCCGAGCATGATGACCGTGTTTGAATAAATCATGGGGCCATTAAGGCGTCAGCGGCCCGACGCCACGTAGACCTTGCTAACGCCAGATCGAGGGGATGTCCTGCGTTGACTTCTTTAAGAAACGTGGTCCTCTGCAGGACGATATCATTTTTCTCTTGCGAGTTGTTCACGGCGGGTCCGGCCAATGTTTAGCTGAACTGTTTCTAAAGAAACGTGCAGGAAATGCACGATGGCCCAGTTTACAAGAACCACTGTTGATGTTTGGCGGAGGTAATCCAAATTGCGAGGTTTATTGACAATATAGTTAACTACATTTATGGTGGAAAATGTAATTTTGATCAATTAAAAAATTAACTTAGATAAAGAGTTTCCTAGTTCTACAGATAAAAACAGAACACACATAAGGCGCACCGCATTTTGAGCTTCGCTGGGTGCTTGTGTGAATGTTTCCGGCAGTCACGCTAAATTCTGCTAACCTTAGCTGGGCGCACTTCCCTGTAAATGAAGAGGGAAAAGAAATTTATGGATACTCCTACACGCATGCAGGCTTTCCCGCTAAATCTAGCCAGAAATCAAGCGTGACAACTTTGAATTTCCTTTTATAGTTTTAACATGAACATTCATTGAACATACGTTTCTATGCTCTAAAATTGAAATCCAGAAGATTTCTATAGATTTCACCTTTGTTTTACATGTAAGTGCTTTGACGGAGAATATAAAAATAGGGATTTATTTGATCTCTGTTGTTGGGTTAAGTGTTGCGACAGTGGCGTGCGCAAAGTAGGTGCTGGAGTATACTGCATGTACTCTGTTTCTCGTGTTTTTTGTCCTCTCTTGTCTTTGAGCACAGGCTTCATTTAAGAGGTCTTTTTTGTCAAATACATTTACGGCTGTGGTGCAAACTTCGTTTTTGCACTGTTTTTTTATCTTACCAAAGTCTCTGAATTTTTCGTATTCCCATTCACTTTGTACCAGCTTTTTTACGCACTTACTTTTCGTTCATTGAATTACACTGCTGCGATACACATTTTGCTACATTTCTTTTTATAAAACCTTAGCCTCAAACACAAGCTGGCTGTATGAAAGAGCCGATGCTTGTGTATGAAACCAAGAAAGGAACAAAGAAAGGGGCAATCAAAATTTTAGATTTTTATGTGATTCCTTCTTCCTCGCTTTTGTACGAGTAATTAAAAATAGTTTGCTAAAAGGTTTGTTGGGGCTAGATGATTATTTGACATATTGAAGTTAAAACAGCACAGCTGGACTAGAACGAAGAACAAGAACAGACGGGTCTGAACGTTGACTATCAACTGGTCGTTTCTTTTGTTTTCACCGATTATATGCGCACTTAGGAGGCGCCAAAACAAACCAAATCCGTTTTTGTTTTCGGCGTCGCTTACATGTATATATACTAGGTGAAAACAAAACTAACGATCGGTTCATAGTCAGCGCTGAGTCTCGTATGTTCTTGTACTCCGTCCTTGTCCACTTGCGCTGTTTTTACCTCAGCAATTAATACTGCTCTTGATGCGTTCATAATTGTCTACTGAGTAAGTATAAAGCCCGTCATGAACAAACCTAAAACGCGTCTTACTGTTTTTTTTATCTTCTCTTGTTCCTGAAAGGATCACAGAAAATTAATGTAACCGAATGTGTTCAAGAGAGGCACAACATTGGTAATAGGAATTGTAGTAGACCGTTTTTTCCTCCGCTACGGTATCCGGAAAACGCCGCACCTTGCATGCTCGCCGCCAGCCTTATCTGCATAGTTCAAGGTCTCGCGGGGATTGGAGGCTATCCGGTGCTTAGCGAGCTGCGGAAACGGTCTACTACAATTCCCAATATATGTTGTTCTACTGACCAGCCAATTGAAAACCTTAAAATTTGAGCTTTACTCCGTTCCACAAATCTGACCGCATCGGGCGCTACGTTCCGATAGGAACAAATCAAACAGTGCCAAAGATAAATCGTCACGGTGTTCCTTATTTTCTTTTTGCACGTGTTCTATTATTAAACAGAACAAATACGTACTGTGAGGTGGAGGGGTGCTGTGTTTTTTTTGTGTGTTTTATTTGTGGTTGATCGGTTTAGCCGTAGATAAGAAACACATAAAGAAAACGAGCGCCGCTTAATTTGCTCTATCGAATCGCAGTATCGGCAGCGGTCAGGCTAAAATTTAAACGGAGTATACAGTACCTTATATAAGGAGACACGGGTTTAGCCACAAATTACGTGTATTACAAATTGGGTGCTGTTGTTTGTAGCTTCTTTGCTGACAGAGTTTTAAAAAAAATACAAGGGCTGAGTGAGCAAAAGTGTGCACCTGATATACTGTATATCCGTATCTACACCGACAATTATAGAAAGCATATTAAATGTATGTTTTTGTTTGTCGTTGCAGGGAAATACAGCGTTCTTCCTACAGGCGAACTGTATATTAGAAATGCGGGACCCAGCGACAGGCTGGGAAGCTACCACTGCAAAACGAAGCACCGTCTCACCGGCGAAGTGGTCACCAGCGCCTCGTCAGGAAGGCTCATCATTCAAGGTATCATAGCGATCATCTATGGCTATTGTGTCTCCTATTGCCCATATACACAGAATGATTAAAGCTTTACCAATTTCAATAGTTGTAGAAAAGACGCCGCTTAAATGAACATTTAATATAAAGTGCAATTATGAATGAAGATCAACTTACTTTGGTGTTTTCGAAGCAACAATGTATCTTCATAAGAAATGATAGTACTACTGTTTATGTACGTTTGAGTTCACGTCATAAGTGTCATTTGTTAGTAGTCAGTTGGTAGTCATGGCGCTAGAACAGAAAAAGTAATATAATTAGTGAGCTGGCACATAAATCTAGAATTTATAAAGTTGAAAAAATTGTAATTTCTCTCAATTATATACGACTACACACTCATGCTGTTAGAGATTAATGCTGCCCATCAGTCGCAAATCTTTGGGAAACTAGGTACAAATGTTTAAAATGTTTAAATTTAAAACAAAAACCTCATACTTCTCAAGTTTAATATTTCAACAACAGTAAAGAACATACTAGTACAAACTTGTTTTACAGCGCTGTTTTATTGTTTTTTTTCCACAGCTCCTCAAGGCGCCGTCGCCCCCAGGATGACGGACACTCACCCAGTTGTACTTGCTGTTGAAGGACAGGATATTGTAGAGCTTGCGTGCGCTGCACAAGGATTTCCTGTACCTTCCTACCGGTGAGTTTGCTCGCCATACTGGGCTTATTTTTACGTATTGGCTATTCACTTCTTCTCACCTTTCCTTTCTTTCTGATTCAGTTATTTGGCCATCCCATTTCTTTTAAAGCGATTGCTTTATCTGGGAGCACTGCACGGAAATGTTTTGCTGATATTCTGATCACAATCAAAATGAATCAATCAATTTATCTTCTTGAAGAACAGGAAGGTATTACATAAAGGATGGATACAAGACGAGAAAATCATTATTGGTACATATTGTTGCAATAAGGGATGAGTTGCGTGTTCAATAAAAGTTGATGGGCAGGTGATGGCAGCAATCTGATGGAAAAGGCCGTTCCGATGCGGATCTGTACGAAGAAGAAATTGGGTGAGGGAGGTAGTAATGTGGCACCGTGGACCATGAATTTGAAGTGCACAGTCATTGCTTTGTGATGTGTGTGCAAGGGCTACAATGCTCGGTGCATAGGCAAGCGAAGATTAATAGAACTTATAAAATAAACACGCTGGCGGTGCGGTGACGATATGAAATATTTGGTAGGCCGTGGTGACTCACGTTTCAATGAGGATATGCTGAAATAGTAGGAAACGGAATAATGAATGTATCTTGTGGCGCAATTTATTACAGCTTTGATTGCGTTACTAAAATAGACTTGATATGGGCTCCAGGTAGAATACTGGTTTTCTAGCTTTTACCGTAGGAGTTATTTTTAAGCCAGCAGTGTTACGTGTTAACGGGTGGGGGCGGATCCTACCCGAGGTTTCAAGATCACAGTGCTCTATTTTCAGATACGGTAATGTTGGTGATATGCGTGTGCGCTGATATGTTGCTGCAAAGTGTGTCACCAAGGTATTTATAGGATGCCACAAGTTCACCAGAGAGGTTAGCGATAAAATATACGAACACATGGAGGTTGCGGCGAAGGTAAAATGACATGAGTTTACATTCGTCAGAATTAAGCTTCATTAGCCAATCGCAGCCCCACAGTTGTCAGGTGTTAAGATCATTCTGGGGGTAGTTTGGACAAAGGTGTTAGTAACTGAGCGGTAAATAACACACGAATAATAACAGTAAGGATAATAACAATTTTATATAGCAAATAAGGCAAAGCAAGAGAGCAGGTCTGCCTAAGCCAATGTAATGCTTGTGGCGTGGATCTGGCGGTGGAATCACATACTTTGCGTTAGTAACAATACTGCACCAAGTGAACTGATGGCGCTAAAATTTGGATATGTTTTCCCGATAATTCTACAATTTATTCGAGCCTTTTTGTGAAGTGCAATTTAGATTTCGACAAAAAATGTAATCTGTAAAGGCGTTAAAAGTCCTTGTAACAACAAAAAAAGAAAACATCATCACAAGTTTTATATGGTGAGTGCATCTTATTCGTGAAATTTCAAAAATCAGTGTGCACCTCCATGTACGAGAAGCAATAGTCTAATTCTTAAAATCACTATTTTAAAAGTGACGCTATACTTCAGTTTGTAAACAAAGATGTACAAATCAAATAAAAGATTTTAAAAAACTTAGTCGAAAAAACATGCTGAAAAAAAATTTTAGCTATGTAGGCGACAGTTAGAGTCGCGCAGAAATAACTGTTAAACACTTCTCAATTTTTGAGTGGACACGAAAGCAAACAAGCTCAATCAAGATTTCACACTTTTTGTTAATTTTTCTGAAAACAGTTCATGAACTCGATTGCCTGTGTTTTTTAGCATATTTCTGGCAATTTCAATATCAGTGTAACTGGTAAATAACAGAGTCATCGTCATATTGTAATATTTTGGTGGTGGCAACTGCCGAGATGCCGTTTACATATATACTGAGTAAAAAAAGGAGATAGGATAGAACCCTGCCGGACTCCAAAGTTCAGAGGGACGTTCATACTACGAACGCCTCCGAACTACACCAATTGCAGACGGGATAATAAACAATCTATAAGAAATATGAAAACAAGTACCTCTGAATCCGACATGGTACAGACTGTTAAAGGCGTTTTATGATTAACGGAGTCAAATGAATTTGCAACATAAAGAAATAGGACGCTAACGCAGGAGTTGTAACCAAAGGGCGCACGATGAAAGCAATAAAACACTTGGGCTGCCAAAGACATGGTAGCGCTTTTTAGACGAGGACAAGAGAAAGAAAGACAGGAAGGACACGAGCGCTGACTGCAACTATTTAATCATCATGAAAAAGAGGCATATATACACGCTTCGATCCTAGCTGCTGCCTCTTAATTCGTCCCACTCAAAACTGGTTAAGAGAGGGATTGCTAATTTGTGAATTAAGAACGCCCTTCATAACTCATGTCACCATGTGACACATTTGAGTGTCCTAGAGCAGTCTGAATGTCTTTGGGCGGCTGGTTACCCGGAGGCTGTACTGGTATTGGTAGCGGAGGTGATCCTTAAGAGGCTTCGAGCAAAGAGCAACACCCGTCCAGATGAGGCCAGGAGTAAACAAAGGATTCCAGTCGTGCCTTATATGCACAGGACGGCGCATAACCTAAAGAAAATAGCAAGCCGCATAAATACTAAGGTGGTCTTTTCTGCGCCAGAAAAGATCGCCAGGTTGAGCCATTTTACGAACCCTTTCCGCAAAGCCTCGCTGGGTTGTGTGATAAGGCACAGAAATCCGTTTGTCGTTTGTGTTGAGGGCGTGGTGTATCAGACTCCGTTAACATGCGGTAAGAAATATGTAGGTCAGACTGGGAGATGCCTGAACGACAGGCTCCAGGAACATAGTCTTAACGTCAAAAACTATCGGGATGGCCACCTTTCAATGCATTGCCATGATTCCGGATGCGAACCGTTGTTCGACTCATGCTCAGTACTTGCTAGACATAAAAATATAACTGTTAGGAAAATTATCGAAGCGGACGAGATAAAAAGGGCAGGGGCGGGTTGTGTCAGCGTTGCATCCATCGACCTTTTCGATAAGGGGGTGCAGTTCATGCGAGCGGCGGCAAGGCATGGGGTTGGCTGATTGATAGGATCGAAGCGTGCATATATGCCTCTTTTCCATGTTGATTAAATAGTTGCAGTCAGCGCTCGTGTCTGTATTGTCTTTCTTTCTTTTGTCCTCGTCTAATAAGCGTTACCATGCCTTTGTCAACCCAAGACCAATATCAACTAGCCCAGCATTAAGCATTGACAATAAAACACGTCTTCTAGGTACGTTGCCCCACGCGCAACAACACAACTGTACTGTGAAAAAAGGATCGACTGTTTCTCAAGGAAACTTGTCATGCATGCTAAAACGTGTTTTTTCTCGAATTCGCGATATACACAGTAGAATCGAAATTGGGGGGATCAGGACAACAGATGACGATGGACTCGCTTGCAAATTGGTGCTATTATCGTTGTTTCCAAACCCTCCGAATATGCATGCAGTTTGAATTATTCCGTTTATAAGTGCTACTTGACCTTTCTTTTCAATTGGTACAATCTGAGCTTTCATCAAGCGGTACCATCCGATATCATCTGAGCAAGGTTAAAGTTGAGACGAGTCTCAATTTACTATCTTATTTCTGCGTCAGATATATATATATAGTTAAAGGTTACGGGCTTGTCCAGTCAATATTCGGAAAATAAAGTTCCCGATAATAATGATCTGCGCGTTGGGGTTTTCCCTGGTGAGTCGGGTAAAGATGTCATTAAGCTTACGTGAAAAATTTCAGTAGCCATGTCGGGGACTCTAGCAGACACTAAGTATCACTTACTGGGGGCAACACGACAGAGAAGTCAAAATATTTTCTCGTTTGATGCAGTGTTGATAAGAGAACACGAAATGTTCTTGCTGACGCCAATGAAAAGACCTTCTTTTCGTGCTCCTTCACACTTGTTTCCGAAAAAATAAAATTTGACAAGCAATCTAAGACTTCAGCACCAGTGATGTCGGCAGTCAGCCGTGTTTCAGTTAGTATCAATAAATTGCTATCTGAGGTTTTACACAATTTCTCGTTCCAAAAGAAAACTGCGCATATTATTCTTCATTTCAGCTTAAGTCCGGACGCAGCCGGCGCTACGAGGGAATGGTACCAATCAAGCTGCACCAGAAGCGCAATTCACTAGTCCTTTTCTCTTTACGACTGGTTCACCGATGAGAGCACACGTACAGAAATGTGACCCACACTTTGATGGTGCACTTTTCATGCCTTCTGATTGGTCCCATCAGCTCACTGCGTCAGCTGCTTCAAAGCGTAAGGTGAAATAAAGTATAGTGGATATAACAGAAAGAGAAACATTTCACCCAGAGCGAGAATGTGGGCGGTTTCTTTGTGGTTTCTGAGGATGCAAATGCTATGCCTGTTTTTTGAAAATTGTAAAGTCTAATCGAATGTGTAGTCTTTTGGGTCAATGATTAGTAGCTTACAATGCGATAAAAGTGGTGTTGATTTAGTTCTATCAAAATCAACAAGATGACTCCTTACGTTCTGAACAGGTGGTCTTCACAAATGCTGTAATTGGTGACTTAATCGTGCAAACTTTTTGAAGAATGCAAATTTTACAATCATTGGACGGCAGCGGTTAGGTGTGTTGCGCCCGAGACGGTGGTCACGCTCTATTTTCGTAGGGGCTACAGTCACGTTCAACATATCAGAGCAACGGTGAAATATTATTTGTTCCGATTGTGCAGGGGCGTCAGATGAGGAAATATCAGGAAGTTCATAAAACATCAAGTCATTGCGGCGCCAACTATTCCCGGCATCGTCCAGACGAGCCTTCAGATCGCAGACCTGACCACCAGCCTGGCCGTTGTCGTCTCGAGTGGTGTCGAGATATGTTCACAGTGTTGCAAGATTTTCACAATGGCTCTCCAGTTCTGATAATCTTTGATAAGACATAAATTTTCAGCTGTTTCAAGATGACTTTTAAGGCCTATACCATCAAACATTAGTTAGATTTGTACTGTCGTGAACTTCGGCAGCCATGCGAGCAAGGCCCCAGAAGTGAAATGTCCTGGGTCAGCTTCAACGTCGCCTGTCAACGACATCAAGGAAAGAATGACCATTACACATTCGGCGAAGATGGCAACGAAACAGTGCGTGCTCAGAAGCTGCGCTAAAAGAAGAGCAATCGGTAGGATTTGGAGTAAAATTACTATGCCATTCATCAACCTGCATGGCGACGACAAGCGGATCAGTGAAATGCGGTGATGCACAGCCACCGAGCCTCAAGAACTCCGCTAAAAATTGTGTTGCTCGCATATTTTGACAGCCTTGACGATAGTACGCCCCAACGGGTGACTTGTGTCTTAGCTGTAGATGACAAATTTGGCCAGTGCAGTACAACCGCTAACCTGGGGTCTTTGACCTGCACCACGCAGTAGCGATTACACGAACGCGTGCCGGCACGAAACTCATCCAGATCGAAACGGGCAGGGGTGGGGATTCAACCAAGGAGGTTCTGCAGCGCAAGCTTTCTAGCTTCTTTCTAAGATCCATTAGTACAGTGATCCCGTGTTGAATGGTGGTGAATTGCAACCACACTCGCTTCCTTTGTGGCATCGAATTGAAAGCCGTGGAGTGATGATTGACGAAGCAGACAGAACTGGAGGGAGCAGCTCATGGGTGATGTCGGAGGCCAAAACCTGCATGGCGGAGAGAAGCGGATTAGCGAACTGCGCTGATGCACAGCCACCATCCCACCGCCTACAGACACCGAGCGCACCGTAGCAATATCATGGGAGGCAGTGTTAGCAATTAGGCGCAGCTCTTGGTTTGATGCTATCTCGCGAGTGACCAATGGCGTAGCCCCGCGCAAAGCTTCAAAAGTGTGTGTGTGTGTGGGGGGGGGGGCGGGGAAGGGATGCGCTAACACTCCCCTCCTTTTCATCACCGCTGCTTATGAACGACAGATTTGTACAAGGTAGGAACTGCGTATTAGAGCTAAAACATCATTTTTTTCACTCGAGCAAAATACGTAATCCACACAATGTTTCTTTTTTGTGTGTTCGTGTTACTGACTTTCCGAAGGCCTCTGGTGTCAACTTACCTATAGTTCATTCTGCCTTGCGCATCTAAAAAAAGGCTGGAAGCGTATCTTCTTTAAGCAAACTCCGCGCCCACCAATTTTTTCCAAAGCACGTTAAAAGCAATGTGCATGTTAAGCTAAGTGATCAAAGGGATTAAACCAAAACACAATTCACGTTGCTGTTGTATTTTTTTAGCCCATTAATATCTTGGAGTTTTAAGCACGCGACTCGAGGAACGCAGCAGATGTGTCTATATTGAGTAGAGAGGTTATCGCCTCATCCTTGTTTTTTTCTCTCGACTTGATAACCCGATGCAAAAGGATGCGCCCGAAATTGGTTGCGAGATCGTTTTAGGCCAGACAAAATGGAGTCGTGCATTTCGGTTTTTTCCTCCTTTCAACAGCCGTCTGACCGTAGGGCAATGCTTCTTGAGCAAAATGTGCTACTTCCAAATCGCCGGGTTTTATAGTTGAAACGTAATTTCAAGGCGATTGCCTCGGAACAGCACGTGAACGCAACCGTGAACATGCATCTTGAACACCATTCTTTTTATACCTGTATAAATCTTTTCATATCAGGCCTTAAATTTATAGTTGCGATTTTTTGAGTAAGTGCCGATAAACCCCCTAAAATAAACCCCGAGACTGTTTTATTATAATCGAGGAAAAACCGAAAAAACCACTCTTGCAGCGGACGTAGAGTAGGCAAAATGTGAGCGTCACGTAAGAAAAATGTTTATCAACTGCCTCATTTTATTTTAACCAGAACTGCAGCGACCACTGAATTGTCTGCCAGACATTTTTTGTTGTATGTTGAACCACACAGATTATCTTGTATTTTTTAACTTTCGAGTACGGGGACGTTGTCCAAGTATTTGGGTCATGCGTATGTTCCGTGGAAGTTGAGGAGCCCATTACCCTGTACAATATTCCTAAACATAGAGCCTGACAAACTCCAATG
The DNA here is from genome assembly GCA_037355805.1 of Ixodes ricinus. Taxonomy (NCBI): domain Eukaryota; kingdom Metazoa; phylum Arthropoda; class Arachnida; order Ixodida; family Ixodidae; genus Ixodes; species Ixodes ricinus. The sequence continues at coordinate 23,211 of JAZHYW010018844.1, read as the reverse complement.
TTTTGTGCAACACCGAGTGTAGATACCGAAAACCAGCAAACTTAAAACGAAAAAGTAAAAGAAAACTAAATTTGAAAGCAAAACAAAAATTCAGAGAACATGGAAACCTACCTACAATATCCGTGATCCAAGAGACGTCCACATGAAAGCTTTTACAAAGAATGTCTCAGCCAATATCACTAAAATCCTAGTACAATCAAAAGATGGTGCCACGAATAAATTCATAAGCCGTAGCTTTGCGCATTTGGGCATGAAACAGAAAAAAATGAAACTGTTACTTAAACATTGGGGCCTTCTTCATTTACGGGAATCGCACGATCACTGATGAGGCGCGGACGTTCGTCAAAGAGAAAGTAAGGACGATTTGAACAACATTTACTCTGCAGCAAAGTTGATGAACAATGCTGGCCATACATAGATTGATTAACCCACTTTCACACCCAGCACTCTAGTTTGGCATTCGACTTCTTCAAGTCCGAGTTGACCACTGCTATATTCATATATACCAACAATGAAATTTCTTAGACTGAAGACAATATTACTGTTTTCACACCGTGAAAGTGTGATCTAAAGAATGACAACGTTACATTGGCAGACAGAAGAACAGTGAGAATGGTAGCCGATTAGTGATTTTAACTTCAATTTAAGCACGTTCATTTACTCCTGCGTCAGATCACCCAAAGCGTAATAAAGCCTCACGCACCCATTGAGTATTTCCCGAATCCTGTAAAGACGGAATGCGCCGAATCACTCTTGCATCTCAAAGCTCCAGTGATGGGAGGCAAAACATACCGAACTAGAGGTAGAACGAATCAGAAACGGTTCCATCATGAATAAGACAAATACTGCGATCGGAGCAGATGAAAACGACATATCCGTATTAGTTCGAGCATCTCGATATCCTTTTGTACATTTATAATTGTACATTTGTTGATTCGTATAAATTTTCCTTGTAAGTCGTATCCGCAAAGATCTCCCATAAAGCAAGCAACCATGCATGTTTTATTTCGCGTCATATTTCTTAAGGAAGACTTAGCGGCACAAAATTAGAAACAAATATTTCAAGTGTATTATGCCCCTTTCTGTGCAAATCGCTCTTCTTTAAAATCGGTCTCACTTAAGTCATGCGCGCTTGCATACGCCTGATAAAAAAAATATTCTCGTATAAGACGAACCTCGCTCCGTATGCTCCGAAAAATAAATCCCCTGGAAGGTTATTTCGGACTCGGGAGTTCCCATCCAACAGTATTTCGGCACGGCACTTTGCCACTAATCTCTTTCCAAAACCTCTTCCATTTCGAAAGAGGAGAGCAACAATAAAAGTTTGGGTTCGAGTGGAAAAATAAAAACAAAAGCTACTCTTGAAATAAGTTCCTCGCCTCTTTAATCGCTGAGAAGAAAAAAATAATCACTTTTGAACCGGACCGCAAGTGCTTTCATCAAGTTAAACCCTCGTGGACTTCTGCTTTTGGCGTTAGCGTTGGAACTTTTGCTGGTCTCGGGTTACCGCTGTATCAGGTTCCCAAGCGCGCTCGCAGGTTTTTACCAGCTTTCTATCTGACTTTGTCCTGTCGTCGATGCTATGTTACCAGGGTCTTTTCATTAGTGCTGGGTGACGAACTTCGCACGATGTCGGGTTTCCGCGAGGCGCTGAGTTGAAAATGTTTGAAAATCCAGAAGGACAACGACGCTTGATATAAGTTGTGTTATCGTAAACTTAAATTGAACATTTTAGCATGGCTTCAGTTTTCTTTGAAAAGTAAACGACGTTACCACTTACTTTTTCATGCCACTTTTGTGCTCAGCGTAAAGGAAAACTAAACAATATGTTGATAAATTGATCTGAACGTTTTTGCCTTTTAGGAAAACCCTCTTTAATTAGTATTGTTTAATTCCAAAGGAAAACAAACTCAACGGCGAAAAGTGGGGAACGCGTCACCAATGCATTGTTTCTGTTCTTTATTAATATGTTTTTCTTACCAGGGAGAATATTATTGAACGACAAACCTTAAAGCGCAGAATCGCTAATTCTAATCTCCCTCAACATTCCTTTTTATTCGCGATTTTACAAGTTGCACGCGTGCTCGCGTTACAGTTCCTTGTTCAAGCGTTTTTGCTATGCACCGATCCTCTTTAAGTCCGAACAAGCCGTCACTAAATTCCGATGGAGCCAATCAAGCGTACCCGAAAGCGCATCCTCATGGCGCTCATCGCCTCTGGGCGTTTGCTATCACCAACTAAATTAATCAAGTATACGGTAATTGTGGAACAACTTGGCATTTTCTTTAAGGCGGAAGCATTAACTGTCCAACGGAGCGAATCGTCGTTATCAGCTTTTAAAGCCGCGCAGAAAGGCACATGAATTCCCATTTCCGATGGAGCGAAGCCTCTAGTCTGTAGCAGGGAATTTGACTGACGGACTCCCTTTAGCTGGCTCACGGCATAGTTCCAAGGAATGCCACCCCACTGCTATGGCGCAGAGGCCCGGCCGCCAGTAAGAGGCAGACGGTGGCCGGGCTCTGCAGAGCGTCCGGCCGCAGAGCCCGCCGGGCAGCATCCGCACTGGTCGCTCGGACGGGCTCAGCGCGTCGCAGTTTGGAGGAATACGCTACGTACGACGATCTGTATGTATGTGCCTGGTTGGTTTATGTGGTAATTGGCAATTTACAAGGACAACGAGCACAATCATGATGCAGCTTTGCCGCTGCTTGATTTGCTCCATCGGATCCTAGCATCTGCTGCGTTTTGGACTTAAAGTGCAATGGAGTTATATGGATAGCTACACTCTCAGAAAAAAAAGGGAATATTCTTACACCCCTTGTCCCATATACGAAACCCCAAAACTTCAATTTGACGTACAGCGCGCTAACGTCAAACCGACGTTCCAAAATTTCACGAGCGGTTTGATAGCCGAGTGGTACAACTTATTAAAATAGCTCATGTATTTGCTATTGACTACAATCGGGGTTTTCTTGGCATTATCTGCAAAACCTCTGTGTTTTTCTTCTGTAGTCTTTAATACGTGCTTAAGTTGTTTAATGAAGTACATCTCCCCGTTCTCAAGCACCTAGTACAAGTTGAGGCCGTTTGTTCGACGTCAGCGCGTTTCACGTTGAAATGAAGTTTTGGGGTGTCATATATGGGACAAGGAGTGTAACAATATACCCTTTTTTTCTGAGAGTGTAGTTTTTCCAACGGATAATCGGTGCACCGGAAGGTCAAACAAAGGCAACACCCAAACGCGCATAGAGGCAACCAAGCGGCGCTGTCGTTACTTGAGATCGGGAGGAAACTTAAGCGCGGTGAAACCATGTTAAGTTCAAACAAACTCAAGACGTGCGCTGCGATCATGAAGACCTTGCACGCTGTGGCTTTTTTTTTTATATGCTCGGCTTATCGTTTTGTGTGAACCACTGATTGAAGAGCTTCTTGGTTCCATCGATTTATTTATTCGTCAATCAGATAACTTTCGCGGGGCCATTGAAGATATCCTTTTTGTCGAGAGATTGGCTCTCAGTCATCCGTATCCTTTGACGCTGCGACGTCGGAGGCTGACAGAACGTAGTGGAATGACCAGCATGGCTGAACACGGCTCTCCGAAAAGGATCCTGAGCTCGCCACATCTTTTAAGTGCTCGGAGAGGACAGATATCTCAGAATGTTAACTCCCTTCCCTCCCCCCCTCCCCTATAAAAAGTGTTTTTTTAATAGTAATTGTTCAGCGTTTAGATTTCAAGAAACATTTAGAGCGGGAACCAGTTTGATATTTCGGTGCGTCGACAGGAGTAGAAGCATATTTCAGAATTCCTTTCGAGGATATTAAAGTAAATAAAAAATATTTTTAAGTGTCGAAAGGTCAGATGTATATCCGCAAATTACGTTTTCCAGCAGAAAATAATATTAGCTGAACATTTATGCCACGAAAATCATTTTGAGGAAAGAACAAATCCGCAGAGTGCTTCTGGCTTTTCCTGCCTTCCTGAAATAGAAACAGAAAAGAGAAGCATGTTGCGAGTCTCAAAATGAGTCTCGCAACATAAAATGCTGCGCAAAAAAACGTTTTTACCATTCCTTGTGGTTGGGGGGAGATGAACGTTTTGCGAAATACGTGTTCCACTCGAGCAATTTTTTTAACTGTTCAGTGATTCTTAAGATGTAACCGCCTACACCCTAAACAATCCAGTGCGTTCAAGTAACTCGCCAATTCACTTTTAAAAACGGCTTGATCCCAGCGAACGAAGAAGCCTATAATATAACTATACAAAATCGTTGGAATCGCTCATTGTCCCGCGCATACAAAGTGATACTTAAAAAAAAAAAAGATGCCACCGCATTTTTGTAAAGTGAACGTCGTCATGGGTGAATGTAACGATGTATTGAAGGCAAAACAAAAATTTTATAGATGAGCATTCAATTATACAGTGTCACGTCTAGCAGACAATTTAGCATGTCAAAGTGGAACCTACATGTTTCGTCATGAAAAACTTGGTCACTAATTAAATCCCAGAAAACCGGTTTGCTGTGTGTGAAGTCTGGTATTGTTTGTAGATGCTCCGCTGATGGAACTGAAGTAACCGTATCAAGAACAGACTAGCCTATTTCAGATTGAAGTTTCACGCAGGAACATTTATGTATTTATTTATTCATGTGAAAATACTGTCAGCCCACCGTTGAGGGCAATTACAGGGAGTGTGCAAGTTACAAAAATACAATGTTTTCTGCCGTCCCCTGTCTTTATGTATAAAACTCTTTCTAAAGTTACATCATTACCACCGCGCTCACCAACAAGTATACGAAATACAATGCGGGAAACAGTCGACCAAGGACATATATTTGCAAGCTAGTACAAGGAATTCCGACATACGCAGTTTAAAATGAATCCGTGAACATTAAGAACTTATTTGATACGTCTGTCTTGGGCAGTAAATCGCCAGCGCAATTCATTCTAGCTAAGCGGTGATTATAAAAATATCAGTGGCCTCCCGAAAACAAAACTGTCCGTCTTAATCATGCGGATAAAGTCTTAAGACACCAAAGGTGCAGCGTGTTTTCAGCTGTAGCCTGCTTTTCTGACACAGACACGGTGTCAGGGGGCGCGCTGTCACATGATGCAACAAGCAATCACGTGATCATGTCACGCGCCATTGTGTCACCTATCGTTGCGACACGTGACGTCAGGTAACAGGACGTCGCTGCGTCGTGAGACTTCATGGTCTCAGGTGACGTCAAACACGCTGAAGAATGACATGGCCTCGGTCCGCTCCCATTGGGTTGTCTTACCGACCTGCCAATTTTAGCGGGATGGAACTCCATGAAATTTAACGTGCGTTTCATAATTTTCAGTAAAGTGTATTTTTAAAGCTACGGTGAATTGTGCAGTCACGTCACACATTTCTCGAGCATCCCAGTCATTAAACAGATTATGTGTCAAAAGAGATTGCCGAGTATTTTGTTTTCTCATTCAATGCTTCATCCGCCCTCAATCATTGCTTTTAGACACATTCTATTCAATGGCTCAGGGGCAACACAATGAGGCAGAAGCTTTCAATCAGTTCTTTTACAAAACTGGCCTTGGACACGTGATTAGTTGCCGCACGGACGACCTTCTCTGTTACCGGAAGGAGCAGGATCCTCAATGATTGGCTCTTTCATCTCTCGTTTGTCACTGGAAACATCCGAATGTCTTTACGTCCTAGCTGCGAAAAGGGGGCCGCGCTCAAGAAGAAAAAAACAGGCAACTTCTCAAAATCTAATCTGAACCATACACACACATACACAAAAACATGAACAAAAACTAAAGTGTGAAGATAGGAAGACCGCCCGGAGCCTGCTGAAAAGTTCAATTAATTATTCCTCCATTCTGCGGATGTGACGGCTGCCTTAACGAGCTTCGTGCCGTGGTTGGAGCTGGGGTTGTAATGAAAACGGGAGAGGGGAAAGAGGAGGCGAGAAAAGAGGAGGATAGGGATGCGTCCAGAGTGTGATTTATGAAAGGTTGGCGGGGGAAAGGGAGAAGCCCCTGCCTGGCTTTGCAAATGGAGGCACTCAGAATATCTATATTGGAAGCCTGTGTGGATATATCGGGGGACTGCGTGCTCGATTTCGATTTATCACTCGTGAGCGCGGCCGCAGTCGTCGTGGTAGTTCCCTGTTCCCCTTCCCTCCTCCTCCCCCTCTTTTCCTCACTGGGGATTTCGGGATCCCAATTCCAATTTCCTTTCCAGTCGAGGTGCCAGTACCATTGATAGCTGAGGTGGCTACTTCAAAAAAGCGTATATCCTCTGGGGCTTGTGTCGTTGTATAACGCGGCTGCATTTGCTCTTTTTCGCTGCTCTTCGATTCTTTACACTCAAATTTTAAAGCGGGTGTTGTTGTTGTTTTTCTTTTTTTCGGTGGAAAACTGTGAGCTTGACCGGAAGTATCGAGTGAGAGACCATTTCATGGAGGAATTTCTAGCGTGTTGCATCAAATGTCCCCACGAAATACGTCGCTCTCTCGGGAAAATTCGGAGAAAAACGATCTCAAGTTGATCCCGGCAGTATTCTTCTACGATATTACTCGAATTCCACGGAATCCAGAACGCGTTGAATATTGGACGGGTTTCCCCTCACTCATTATGTGAGCCTTGCATGCTTTATGACATTTTTTTATAAGTGATAGTTCCTAAACACATATTGCAAACGACGACATCACATTTTCTAAATATTAGGGTGAATACTAAGCTATGACGAATTACTTTGCATTCGAAATACAGTATAGAATTTGAAATAAATTCTGTCTTTTTTAAGCTTATTTGCCACATCACGGCATATTCCGAAATAGTATATGAAGTTAATTTCAAATAATGATATCTAAGTCGCGCGAGGCGTATAATAAAAAAGTATAAGTAATATATTGCACCTCGCCCAAAAAAACAATTATTTCCGGTGCATTCACCATATTCATAATGATTCATTTTATATTTTTAATTTGGTTACTCTTTTTCTGCAAGGGCATGAATATGTTCACGCTCAAACTCACACGAACAAATACACAGGTGCAAACAGTTGCACGAAATACACTAACACACTACCTGGGGAAACCTTCCAAAATAAATTAGTATTGTATTTTTTTTTAATTTTTACAAAATATATTATTGCTTGTTGCGTAGGAAATCTCAGCAGACACCTCTATTTATTCCCCTGCTATACGGACAAAAGATGTCTTGTTGACAGGCGGTAAAGATTTATTTTTATTTATTTTCCATTTATTTACAAATATAGCCGATCCCTATCAGCAGTCGTAGCAGGGTGGAAAGTAACATACAACGAAGCGTTAAAGTACAAAAGAGTTACTCATTCAGTACACAAAGCTGAAACAGATGGACTTACAGAGTCTTGGTTAATAATTCCGTAAGGAAGCCCATTTTATTCTACCATCGTTGGAGGAAATACGGAGAATTTGAAACTGTTGCTGCGCTGCTGGTAAGGTGCAATGGTAAGTGAGGTTCTTCCTCGGATGGCGCAACCTGTAGAGAAAAGAATATTGTCGTAAACGTTAGTTTTATTCTTCCTCTTAATTAATTGAAATAAAAAACGAAGTCTGCATACACGATTCTTGAACCGGGACCAACCCCAACTCTTTGCTAAGCTCGTAAATTTCGATGACGGTATTGTTAGCCGAAAATTTCTGCCAAAACAAATTATACATTGCAATTTTTTTATTTTGTTTTTCTTTGAAAACATTTACTCACGGTATCCGATACATATATCAACTGTGACTCTGGAACTAAATAGGGTAGAGTACATGAAGGTCAACGGATAAGCAGCACTACTTTCCGAGTTGTTACCATGTATTTTGTAAGCATTGATTTCTGTGAGCACAAGAGTTTCCTCTACAGCCGATTTTTATTAAATGTGTCTAGAAATTCTCTCCAACGTTACGTATGTATTTGTTGTGTTTTTTCGTTTTTTTTAACGTTACGTATGTTTTGTTGTTCTTCTTTCGTGTGTTTTTTCGTTCTTTTTTTTAAAGTTCTGCGCAAACTCTGGTTCTCTTCAGAAAAACAACAGTGTGAAGTGTTGTATACACTTATGTATATCTATACATTTGACAAACCGCCCCCGACAAAAAAATGTGGAAAAAACAAGTTTTTGGTTCACTGGGCTACTGCCCTCCCCTTTCCCCAGATTGTGCTGCAAATACAATATTAATAGATGCAGGTATTTACATAGCAGCACAATATAAAGTCCCTTCTGTGAATATCCAATATTAATATCGCAGAAGCAACATGATAATATGCACATGTGCACTAGAAATTTTGAAAGTCACTAACATTATTTGATACAACAGTGGCAGACAAAAGCACTATGCATAATAATCATGGTACTCATGTTGTCGCCAATACCAAGGAATTACAGAAGGGAGCTTGTCAGGTACGCACGAATACAATTATGTAAAGGGTTTCGACCGGAAATGTATACGGCTCAATTTCTGCTAAACGCAACATATTTTGGAGGTAGTACATGTCTGTCTAACCTTGCTTTTATACTTGTGAAATAATAACCTGGAATCACTCTAGCATTCCAAAATACGTGATCATGCAGAATTCCACTAATTTAATTTATATGTTCCAAGTTCGTTTTGAGAAAATGCGTCCTTCCTCATTTCATTAATTCATTCATTAAGTCCTCAATTTGAAGATATAATTTTCTTCTAGGGCATAAGACTCACCCTATTATTTCCCGATTATTTCTAACACAAATATCGTATTATACGTAAACAATAAAGCTTTTGCTACAAATAGCGTATTTTGGGCGGTCATGTTGCGTCCTTGCAGAATAAATACCAGCAGATGGCTATGCTATCTTTAGTTTACGGAAATCAAGCCGATTTGTTCCTCAACTCAGAAATTATTGATATTTTGTGCGCCAATAATTAAAAGTTAAACCATTTTATACGGTCGCGATCGAGCTCAAATCCAAACATAAATCATATTATGATAATAAATAGAGATAACTTTAATTAGCCTTGCGAGTGAGGACAAGCAGGTTAACCACGCTTACACAGTCACACAATGTCAGCGCGAAAATGTGGCCACACAAAACACGAAATAAAAAACGATCACACAAAGTGCGCGGCGATTGACAGCGGTAGCTGCTGCGTTGTGAAAAGGCAAGTTGAAGATTTGCTTCACTCACCGTGCTGCACAGTGTTTGCAATGGGTTCCTTGCTTTCAGTGGAATTGATGTAGTGGACGTGCGTGAGGAGATGTGTGTTTTGATGGAACGGTTGGGAGAGATGTTCTGTGTGCTAAGAAAAACGCGAAGTTTTTTTATGCTTTTTTCAGAACGCGGGTGTATAAGTGCTTTTGTGAGACGGTTTTTTCTGTACCTTGATGCGGATCTGTGAATAAACTATTATTATTATTATTATTATCTCGAAACAACCTATTCTGATTTGAACCCTTCTCGTTTGAACCCGTTCTCAAAACGCCCTTCACGTTTTAACCTTTCACGTTCCGACCCTTCCTCATTTGAACCCATTCTCATTTGAACACCGTATTTCAAACCAATCACCTAACGCTTTTTGCGCTTTAACCTTTTCTTAATTATGCCCTTCTCGGTTGAACCCGCCTTCATTTAAACCCTTATTGTTTAATTAAACTCCGTCTCAAAACAGGTACTCGGCGTTTCAACCCGTATCGTTTCAACATATAGTTTGACAATGTGCGTGTCTTCCTTTTTATTGTGCTCTTGGAATTTCAACCAGTCTCTCTCTTTCTGTGTTAATGAAATAGTAAACAAATGTTGGCACTGTTAATAACAGTGCCGGCTACTACACGACAATTGTTATTTGGTAAAAAAATAACCAGATCTAACGCAAAACAAGCACACAAACAAACAAAAATCCCGCCAGAGTCGCCATTGTACATATTATTACAATTCAAACATGTGTGTCGATCCATTTTCGTGGTCTACCTGTGCCAGTGTGCACCGACGCGAACACTTAATGTCATGTTCCACACCAAGGCTAACTGGCGATCGCTTACCGCCCGCACCGGCAGCATCACAAAGCAACAGCCGCGGAAGGTCTCGTCCTATACTGTGCACCTCGTCGATCACAAAGCGTCGCCGCCACCACTCAAGAGCACCACCAGCAGGGAGCGGCCAACGATCCTGTGCCCACCTGCGCATGGATCATTTTAATCCTTCTGCATAGTATCCATTGCCATATAAATATGTTCACATAAATATTTTATTTTCCATGCCGTCACGTTACAAGTGAGTCGCAAAGCATTATGCCATTCAAACCGTCTGGCTAATCGTTAGGCCGCTGAACGGCTCTTCTCGAGACGCATAGTACAAAACATCTTTTTGCCGCAGAATCAGTCATTGCACCTCAATGCGATCCCATGCTCGGTAAAGCTTAATTCTGGAACTTTGTTCCCGCAAGCATCATCAACGCAGGAAATGGTAATTGGTTAAACTATTTAAGATGACCACAGCAACAAAACACGGACCATTCAAAGGCCAGAGAATGCCTTCGCCTTTCTTAGAAAGTCAGAAAGGGAGATCCTGCCACTGGCAAGGCGGTGTTTTTTTTTCCTTTTTTCTTTTTCGAAATGTGTGGGTGCGATGTTGCGTGGCTTGAGAGCTTTCTTACCATGCACAGATCTTTTTCTTCATTTCAGTCGTGAATCATCGGATGCAAATTATGCTCATCTGGCATGCCATGTGAGGATATTGAATTATTTACAACCTATGTCGGAGTGGTGGTATAGATCTATGATCATTGTATATTTGCCTATCTGTCATCCGTCATGCCGTGGTTTGGCATGCATTTTAGATGTCATTCTCAAAGAAGCATCTCAAGGCGTAATAAAACTTCAGGTGCCTGGACTTCATAATGTCATTGGTTCTTTTATTTTGGTTTCCCGTGAGTGTATGCTGAAATTATTGCTTTTCCCTAGCCTGATCATTACACGGTTAAAATGAGAAAAGTAGTTTTGAGAATGGTCAAAACCAGAAAGTATATTTTTAGTAACTTTGAAATGAGAAAGTTTAAAATGAGAAGAAAAGTCTTTTTGAGAATGGTCAAAACCAGAAAGTATGTTTTGAGAAAGTTTGAAAGGAGAAGGGTTAAAATGAGAAAAGTCGTTTTGAGAATGGTCAAAACGCGAAAGTTTGTTTTGAGAATGGTTTAAGTGAGAAAGGGAGAAAAGCGAAAGTTGTTTTGCGCTGGGTTGAAATGAGAAGGTGAAAACGAGAAGGTAGAAATGCGAACGGGTTCAAATGAGAACCACCCTTCCCAACCGCGGCTGGCGGAGGGAAGGGGGGGAGTCGTTGCGGGATCAAGAACACTGGCGGCCTGCAGGAGGGAAGGGAGGGGTAGCGAAAGAGCGCCTTGCCAACACCACCTAGAGCTGAAGGCCGCAGCGCTCCTCCGGTGACGTCACACGAGTCGTCTGGCGAGCGCCGCGAAAAGCGCTGCACTGAAGGCGTCGCGCATAGGTTTACCGACGTAGAATGGCATTTTTTTATTAACCCAAACGTTTTTTAATTGGTAAAAAGGATTTATAAATATTCATATGACTGAGATACACATTTTGTGACACGGGCAGCATATTAGGACGTACAATTATTGTTATGATATGAAAGAACAAGGTTAACGACGTTTTGAGAGAGATGGGTTTTCGTTTTAGGCATCCAAATCTTGGGTGCTTTCATTATCTCTAGGAGTTTGAATACACAAACAAACAAAAATAAATGCCCTGAAACGTTATTGTAAGTGATGGGACCCGCCAAAATGCATAACAGCAACAAACGAGTTGGTGGTGACATGTGTGGTTACTGGATTCGTATGTGAAGCTAATGAAAAGAAGATTATTTAAAAAATGTGGACTTTTGGAGCACGAAAAAATGTAATGTGTTGAAATCTATTTTTTACCAGAAGTAAACATATGATAATAAAAACAAAACTGCAGGCAAACTGGGGAACGTTTTTCATAAAGTAATTAATCTGAAACTGAGACACGAAGACGAACAATTAAACGTAAAAAGACACACAAAAGAGGCAAAGACGCCGCCTAGATCAAAGTGCACAAGTTTTGATTTAACCGAGTGCAGGCAAACTTAGCAAACTTAAAGCATAATTTTCAGTAAGGGACACATGCACCTGTGAGAGCTCCATGCACACATCTAACCGTGTTCACTCACACTACGAATAGCTGCTGTGAATATAAGTTCTCTTACCTTTGAAAGCTTCAAATTGTATATTCTCGTGTATCCATACTTTCTTCTTGTATCCATCTTGACGCAATTCAAACACAAGCAACTTAGATGCCGCTCTGTAGCTTTCACGACACTAAGACACAGCACATGTACGGCAATGTACGCAATAATAATGCTATTCCAACTGTTGCACTGAATATAAAATAATTATTTAGATTTTAGGGTTTCACATTTTGTTGTCTTTGACTTGGAATTAGCCTAATAAGCTTTTCCTTCACCTTTCCACAATAGTTTTTCAGCTCAATGTTCGTGCTGCACCAGAACAAGTTCTTCAGCACGAGCTTACTTGTGTGTCCATCTTCACATGCGTCGAAGTCAGAAGTCTCGTTGGTAGACAGCAGTTTCATTGTAAGCTCGCTGACGAACTGACGCTGGATCGGAACCTTCATAAACTCTGCCTGCCTGGAGAGTTCTTGAGCAACAACGTAATTGTGTGTCGTGGCATTAACGGCGAACGTAGTTGGATAAAGGAGCCCCCTCGATCCAATTGCTTGACAAGAGAGTAGTTCTCCTGCGCAAGTGAAACTGTTGCCGTCTTATCTTCTTCGGTAAGCGCCGCCCTGGATTTTTTGACATTTCGGCTTTTTCAAAGCGGCATAAACTGTATACCCTGCCACGGAGACTAGGACTGGGAGGTGGAATTTTTTGCTTGTGACACTGCCTCTCCTGTAACTAAACTATGTTGTAGCTGGGCCGTGGCGTGTCTACTTGTTTTTCAAGCTCCTCCCATCGCTCGTCTTCACACGGGATTGTCAGCAACGTAGTCTGCAGTCGCAGCTTATTTTCACCTTCATAAAGCTGCCTTATAGATATGTGATATTGCGAGCCAGCCAGCTGCCTGTACTTCTCGAAACGGTCTTCCAAGCTATCAGTCTGAACCTATCAAAAGTATCTCGGGCCAATGGCGTTGGACGACGTTCCGTCGCGCAGTGATCCCGAGGTAGCCGCATCGGCCGAAGCCGAACCTCTTGACATTCGAGCTTCGATCATGGCGGCGTTCTCTACGCTCGAGGATCTGATGCCGTTGGAAGTTGGAATTCTTCGGCGGACAGCCGACCTGGGGATGATTTCCTATGACGCCACTCCGACGTGCGATGTGGACGATAGCAGCGCTCGGAGTCCTGTTCGGGTTCCGAGGACGATGAAACGCAGACCTTTTCGGGCGTTCTTCGAGTTGCGGTTGGGGCAAGTCGTCACCAAACCAACGTTTGACATCGCAGCGTTACCTCTGTTACGTGATGTCAAACGATGTCGCCACGTTGACTTTCGCCTCGGGAGGACGGGGGAAGGCTGGTTCAGACATGTGCAGCGAGCGCGTACCTACGACTGCGTCCGTTGCAACCGGAGCGACCGGAACGACAGCTCTGCGCCGCGCGTACATACCTGAAATTACTACAAGCACAGCGGGTCGCCGTCAGCTGTTTCAGCGGCCCCTCTAAAAAGGGACGCACTGCTACTCAATGCCGTAACAGAATAGAGACAGACAGTTTTCTATAGCCTAAAGCTTTATTATTGATTTTCTTGATAGGCTTGCAGGGTACAGTGGATGAAAAAAGAAAATAAAAAGATGCCGTACGCCGTCTTGGACGATCACGACTCTATACACGACATTGCAATAGTACAAATATCGCCACACGCATTTTCTACGATTATAAAAGACAATGTAATCTTAGCAGCGATATAGCAACGTAGAAATATGATTTCGTGATCAGATAGACGTTGCGAGCGTTCAGGATTGCTAACACTAATAACTTTTCTCCGGTGATGAAAACGCGTGAAACTTCGCGTCCTTTATACGGTACGCGCCAGTAATACCTTGAACTTGAGCACACGCATGAAATGCGCCAAATAAGAAATCCGGGCGATGTTCGAGGACACAAATGCTTAGAAAGCACCACTGTAGTCGAAGTAAACAAACACGACGGCACGGGCGTTTCTGCTGTCTTGAGAGTGCCGCCACGGCATCGCCGCACGAGTAGGTGGGTCTTCCCTTCTGGTACGTGCTGGGTTATCATAACGACACACGACGAAAATTCACAGTCAAGGATAGCGCTTTACGCGGAACGATGAGCTTTCACCACGCCGTCCACGTCGATGATCAACACCGACGCCATGTGCGCGCAGATACGTGCGCTTCCGCGCATCCCGGGGAACAGGAAATTCACCCCCGCGGAGGACGGCAAGGAGAAAACGTAGTCCCTTGTTTGTGAAACGATAATTGCAGTATCACGTATTCTAAACTAGAACTATTTTACGTCTTGTGAAATTATCATGCACAACATATTTAAATAAACTGAAAATTGTTTCTTTAGCGAAACTTTACAAAGGCCGCCAAAATTTTCAAACATACGATAATTTCATTGGTCCTCGCAAGTACAGGAAAGAGTCCGCACGTATTTTATTCCTGCGTGATTAATAGGCGGTTCTGCCTTTTAAAACTGAAGATACTCATTCACCGACACTTCCTTAACGCCATCGCACCAACAAGTAGCTTCCCCAAAAAACCGCTTGAGTCCCCCTTTTAATAGTTCGCTTGTTTCATGACTTCAACCAAAAATGCGAATCAGTTCCTGAAACTAATGTCTCACTCTTGTTGATATAAGAGCCTTCTTGAACAGGGTAGCTCACTCTCCTCATCTCCCTAATCTGGTTTAATGAATAGCACCTCGAAAACAAGGACTGCGAGTTTCGTCATCATTAGTGGATTCCCGACCCACCGCAAGCGAGAAATGTGCTGAACCTTGACGAGAGTACACCGCAAAGCGCTGGACGCGTGCGTCTTGGCGTCGCCAAGTGTACCATCGCACTTGTTGTTAGACTCTTCAAGACGACCTGGCGGTGACGCGGACATGAGATAGACGGCGCCGCCTGAATCTAGTAGTGATGATGTTTTGGGGGGAAGGGCAGTGTTACGTGTGCATTGATGATTAGAGTCCAAATGCAGGTGTTCTTAGAGGCTAGTCGTGTATGAACATCACCAAAGTCGGGCTAACAATCCCATGTTTTTCTGTTTTTCTCGCCTTCAGCTGGTATCGGGAGCTTGATGGGCGGCTGTCGGACCTAACGCGGGATCCGAGGACGGCCCAAGTGGAAGGATCTCTGTTTCTATCCGGCCTAGTGGTGAAGGACAGCGGGAAGTACTTCTGCCTAGTCAACAACACTGTCGGCGAAGAACAGGTCCAGACAACCCTTTCCGTGACAGGTGGGACGAACGATGTCATTCCTTTCGGCGTCTAGTTTGATGTACTCAGAGCCACTTTGTGTTCGGGGCTACATAAAGGAGTGTTTATTTTGGCTTGTGCCGCTGTCGGGGACATCGGAAGGTGCTTGCAAGAAGAAAAAAAAGCGGTCCTGACATCCTTTAACGAAAAAAGCATATATTTCAAATATATTTTTAATTCAAGGTCGAAAAAAGGCACACGGACGAGCGCCAACATCCAACGGATTTAATATAACATCAAACATCGTCAAACTGTCCATCACCATCACCTATAGACACCCCCAAGCAACAAGATAAAGGTTCCGATCACTCATCACACGCAACCATGAAGAAACACTTCTTTGTACAGGAGATAAAGGGATGGCATGCTTACGCATTTGTCAACCACTTTTTTGATAAAGAAAGCTTCGATTAGTTCAATTTCCATCTTCTCATTTCCTTTAAAAAAAAAAAAAACCTTATACACTCCAACACTGGTTCGCACCCACATTGTTTGCAGGCTCGGCAAGATGCCCACCCAAATTTTGCTTACGGCAAGCTTGTGTCCCTGCGCTCTTTCTTTAAAACATCGACCGAAAAGACGTTGTGAACTTGGTCGAAACTGAAAGGACTTTCATTTGCCACCTTAGTCACGCATTTGGTGTATCGTAATACAAGTTTTTTTAGCACGAAACAAACTTTCGTTTGGGCATTGCGGAGCATATCGTTGAAAGTTTTCACGGGGCTAAGAACACCTGTGTCTAGCGGCCATTCTTTTCTTTTAATTTTGGGGCACCTTGTGCGAATATAAGAACCACCTGCACTGGCATCTTGTCTGTTTTTTCACAGCGTTTGTCGCCGCCCTCATGTTTATTTTTTGTATGTGCCTTGCACACACACTCGACGCTAAGGACTTCGGGAAACCGGCACGCTTGAGGAGTGAAGGTTACCTGAAGTGCTTAGTGTCGAGTGTGTGTGAAAGGCACCTACAAAAAAATTAAACGAGAGGGCGTCTGAAGCTACCTCGCACAACAATACCCTTCAAATGTCATTTACAGACGCCTGTATGGGAGGGACGTGAGACAAGTTCACACTTGCGGTGAAGCCAGGTCTTGCACTTGTCACACTGCAAAGCAGCGACGCTGTCGTAGAGAGCTCGGCTGCAACGGTGGCACGCAGAACGCGGGCCAGGGATCGAAGACACGTCGAAAACAAAAAGTGGCAGCAGTGAAATCTGTGGCTGGTGGATGAGTGTGGAGCGATTCCGAGTTTTTTTAGACTAAGCGCACAGAATGCGGCCAAGTTAGTCGAGAGAATGAGAAGCGTAGCACGTAGATAAACATAATCCAGGTAATCATTGTGTCTCATCGCGATAGAGAGAGGGCGCGGAATTCATGAATGCCCACAGCACAAAGCAAAATCATGAGATACCCAAACGCTGACGTGAGGCGTGCTAAGCACTGAATGACAATAATAAAATCCTCATTCCTAATTATTTTTAAAATGAGCAAGAGTCACTTTAAGATACTCAATGAACGGACGGCAATCATATTTTGATGTTTTATCTCCACCAATGACAAAGTGATGCAGTCTTTATATCTGGGACATTGTTTTCCTCTACCGGATTTGGAGCTTTAAGATTCGCTCAGCTGTGTGTCAACGGTCAGCGCCCTGGTGCAGTCTTGGCTCTTTCAAAGCCCCATGAGTTGGCGGAAGTCAATCAGGCAGACAACAGGTGCATTTTCTTTTGGTGGTCACTCGACACGACAACGAAACTCCAGCATTAGACATTATAAAATGTAGTTGGAATTGTAATACTGTTTCTTTAAGTTAATGTGGCCAAAAACCATAATAAATATAACTACAAACAATTTCTGTCGAAAACAAATAAATATAATTACACATTATTCAACAAAGTTATGAAATAACAAAAATTTAATTATTACACAAGTATAGTGTGTTGTCATTCATGCAAGGCTCTCTCATCACTCCCCTCGAATGACGCAGCACCCCTGAAAGCGGAAGTGCATCCAGCCGTGCAGAAAGCGGACGTAGGGCGTCCGGCCACGTTCAACTGCACCGCGGCAGGTCACCCTGTCCGCTCTGTGTCCTGGTACAAAGACCAGACCAGACTGGGGTCGACCTCGCGGCTGACCCTTCTCGCTTCCGGGCACGTCCTCCGCATCGACTCTGTGTTGCGGGAAGACGCAGGGATGTACCAGTGCTACTTGCACAACGAGGCTGATTCTGCGCAAGCGTCGGCCGAGCTTCTTCTTGGAGGTGAGTTTACTACGTTTTACTAGAAATCCGAAGGAGGCAACGCAATGATTAAAAAAAAAAACTGATCAAGCAGTGCAGAAACTGCATCTTCACGGTAATCATTGTCTTCGCGTTTTTTTTGTTTTTACCGACTAAATTAGTTTTGCCGAATGAATGCGTCGCAATTCTACGCTTTCTTCTGTGCGTGGTTGGTTTTAGCCGCTGATAGCAATCCCACAAAGAAAGCGATTGCCATGACGATGCACTTTCGGCGCTGCTTGAATTGCTACATTGAATCGTAGTGACGGCAAGCGGTCGGTCTTGAAGTCTCAACGGAGAATAGACTAACTCAGTTCAATGACGTCACGCCACTGAGGTGGCGCTGCTGTCGGTACTGCGCATGCGCAAACGCTTCACTCCTCCCGATTTTGGTCTCTGCGCACGCGCAGTGCCCACACCTGGTGTGGGCAAAGCGGACTTGTTTGGAAACACTGTGTTGGTGTATAGACGTCTTGACTTGATGCACATTTTCCAGGGGTTGTCTATGCACGCATTTCTAGTTGTAGTAGCCCTGTCCGTCCGCCATTTTGTATAGTGTCTACGTGACCGTATTAGTGGTCCGTAACGGTGTAGAGCCGGTAGCAGCTCAAACATTTGATTTGCAGCAGGCCGCAATTCCGCTTCGCCTTCGATTCAGTCGACGATGCCGGAGTAATAGCTGAACGAAGAGTTTTGAAAGGCCATCAAAACCCCCCTCGTGGTTTGCCGACAGACGGCACTATGCATTTGCGGAAAATAACCCTTAGCATTTTTGAACAGACACTTAGACATGTTGAACACACACGGTACGTATATATTTAACAAATATTAACGTAGAATTCATATTGGTTGCGTACGCTGCTCCCTTTTATGGATGGGTGGCCGTAAATGGATACTAAAGTAAGCAACTAACCCACTACAAAAAAAATAAAGAACGCATATATACTTCCCTTCAAGGACATTTCAACAATATGAGTAATTTTATTTAAGTCACGTATTATCATAAAAGAAATAATCAAGACACGAAGCTTAATGCCGACAAGCATAAAGCTTGTGAGGCCCACGAAATATTTCCTCGCCTTTATCCCTGCTGTCGAAAGGAGAGTTGGAGGCTTTGGCAGAACGGGTAAAGCGCTGCATATTGATATGACTAATCCAGTGCTTCAGGAACGGGCGAACAAATGTGCCCCCTAACTGCAAATGGGGTAGACTTCCTTTCTTCTCATCTACCACATTATTCCTCGCTTGGCCTGTACACTAACTCTGCATTTTTCCCCTCCTTGCTGTGTAATATGCGGCGCAATGCCTAACAGCACTATGTTTTGAATGTTTAAGAGGCGTTTACTCTTTAAAAATTATAATGCATGTTTGTACGGGTTATTTATTTATGTTGGCGAATATGTGCACGACGGAAGGCATAACTTCATAACTTTTTTTAAATTTATGTCTGACGCTCTGTTAAAGTGACAAAAAGGATGCGCATTTGCCATGCCCATGGCCACAGCGAGGACGCAGGCTATCTTACCACTCAGATCCGGTGCACTAGGTCGTTCAACTAGACAGCAGACGAGGGACTAGAACATTATGTAGCTTTCGTTTTATGATGAATGCATTATAACGGACCCGAAGTCTGGATAAGTTTCTCGTCGCACTCGCTGCGCTTTCTCCGTTGTCTAAGCCGTAGCCCCTCAATGTGGGACTCCACTATGGGTCACGT
Organism: Ixodes ricinus; assembly: GCA_037355805.1. Taxonomy (NCBI): domain Eukaryota; kingdom Metazoa; phylum Arthropoda; class Arachnida; order Ixodida; family Ixodidae; genus Ixodes; species Ixodes ricinus. The sequence goes on along the minus strand of JAZHYW010018844.1, from coordinate 3,726 downwards.
GGTTACTTCGCTGAACGTAGGACGGGTCATGTAATCATGTGACAACAATATATGCGTCAGGCCACCCCAAGTGATGTGATGTCACGGTGGAACCTCATGGTGTTACGCGACGCGAAGTCACATGACATGCTGTCACGTGACTCATGGTGCGACGTCGTTGCGACACGTGGCATAGCAATTTCAAGTGACGTTATTAAATCTCAGAACGTTGGGTGACAAGTCGTCGTGTCACCTGATGCAGTAGTGTGAATACCGTTAGGTGTTAACATATGGTGTCACGGGACGTCAAGATATTACTGTGGTATTTGAGAGATTTGTTTCTATATATTGCCTGAACTTCGAGGCTGTCATCATTCATCTATTATTCTACATTTTACGCCACCTTGGTCATCAAGGAGTTTACCTTGGATCGTCAATTCAGCTGGTCATTCGCTAAAGCACGTCCCACCAACTGGTGACTTCACAATTATGTGACGTCACTTGAAAGTGTGGCGGTGCCTGGCGTCAGAATGTCCAGATCTGCGTTTGGCATATCGCTTATAAAATCTGCGTAGGGGACCAGGGGGGGGGGGGGGAGGGTACGCAAAAGATTCGTCTTATTATTTATAATTTAATATGTTCAGCTATTTTATTGTGACCCTCGTGTAACCCGGACCCTCGTAGATGTGGCCCCCTTCCTATCTTCAAGCTTCGCGGAGCAGACACTGTCTCCAGGTGCAACGTTGTCTCTCCGCTGTGCGGCCGTTGGAAGTCCAATACCACAGGTGATGCCACCACAATGTTGCCTTCTTTCTTTGAAAGATTGGTCCTAATGATAGCAAAGCTACAAGGGCTACACTGAAACCAACAAGCGCGTAGAAACGAGCAAGCCATCTCTGTCGCCACCGGAAACGGCTGAAGAGATACTGGGCAGCTACAAGTGCTTTTCTGCATTAACATAGCGAATGGGAGCCGAGAAACATTACTGGCACCAGATTGTGAGTATCAGGGCGTGAACTTCGCGATTGGTCTAAATTCATTTAATTTTTAGCATCATATTGTTTTATAATCCCCTAAAAGTAGCATTTTTTTTCTTTGATCAGTATAATGTTGTTGTAAAGTCACATACGAGACGCTTGCAGCTTCTTTAGTCACTTACTAATTATTTCACTGTTTATCATTTTATACTCATAAACAGTGGTTCCTTCAGTTATGATCCGAAACAGTAAAATTAGAGATTAGTCGAAACTCAGTTAAACGGAAAATTTTGACTTAAAAGTTCAATATTCGCTGCACCGAGAGAGTCACATCCGTGCTATATGCGTGACCAAGGCGCCAAATAAGATGATTTGATAAACAAAAGAAGCACAAGAAATTCGCCAAGCTGGCCTTTGAGGGCAAACACGAATGGATGACGTATGATCAGGCTAATAAATTAATTCACGAAGGCCTTTATACAAATATTTAAATCTCGGTCAAGTCTTTTAGAGCTCAAACTAGGGCGAAATTATCCTATACAAAAAGTCGTTTAGATTTTTCCTCTCCTCTTGAAGCGACTGAAATCGTCCGTTGTCATCCCGACAACGCGTCTCTGGTTTTTGTTTTTTTATTAGTCTTAATATGAGTAGAAATTAGGGGAGAGAAGAAGATGAGAGCCCGTGGTGACGTCAGAGCATGGAGCTCTCTTTTCAGTTAGGGTGTAGACGCACAACTAGCTGCCTCTGTGCCCTCCTAGCTTTTCAAACGCTTTCAGCTAGTGAGTCCTGATTGGTTGACACTGATTGGTTGACGGATATGAGAAAGGAGCGAGGTAGGCGAGGAGGAGCTTGACCACCTGTGCGCACTGAGGGAGAAGGGCTCGAGAGTATAGAAGGCTGTGGAAGATCACCAGGCTTATCGGCCCGATAAGCGATAGTATCGCTTCATTCTAAAAATAACTAGCAAGTGTTCCCAGGATAAGCGTTAAACAATCTGATGAAGTGCGCCGTGAACGCAGGAGGCTGGCGTCTGGAAAATCAGTGTATCTTTAAACGTTTGGGACGCTAAAGGTTTCACCTATGCAACACAATTGCCTAGAAATTCGCCACACATTTCTTGGTCTAGCCACTTTATCATCCTTGTTACACGCCGAGGTCCCGCTTAGATTGAAGTAATTTGGTTTCTCAGCTGGATTCCGTGAAAAAAAAGACGCTCAAAATATTTTTTTTGCGTATTTATTTATTTATTTGGTTATAAAACTACCCTCAGGGCCATCGGCATTAAAGAGGAAACAACAAAAGGAGCAACAACAAAAATATAAGAGATAAATTTTAGACTTTCTTCGTAGAGGCTCAAAACAGTGAAGGATATTGTAAGCATTTTTAAACAGTTGAATATTAATAACGGGTAAAAAGGAAACCGATCTGTTTCTTCCAATAAAAAAATAACATGTTTTAGGGACGAATGAAGGTAAACATGCCTGTGTAACAAAGGGAGCACCCACTTTGAACAGTAGTTCAATGCGTGGTGTAATATAAAGCAGGGGAGAGAAAAGCTTTGCTGTAAGTATTGGTTAGAGCGAGAAAAGAGAACACGCTGCTTTGCGGCCGCGTAACTCAACTACGTACCACAGAAGATGTTACTCCGTGATAATGTGAAGCCGACTGTTGGCACAAAACGCGATCGTTTGCGAACTTCAGGTTCCTGGATCAAAAGATAAAAAAAAAGATAAAGTTTCTCTATGAGCCGACGTCCACCTAAGCCTCATATCGTCAAAACAAGAAATGAGAGAGTGGGTGTCTCTAAAATATATTCCAGTGAAAAAAAAAACAGGAAAAAAGTATGGCGAGCCAAAAAATAAAACAAAATCATCTCTCTCGCTGACACTTTTTTTTTTCTTTCAGTCATATAAATGCTACTTGCGTCAAAAATTTCAGTTCTTGTTTTGATGATTTTAGGCTAAGGTGCGCGTCGGCTCATGAGAAATTTCGTCTTTCTCAATTATCTTTTGATGCAAGTAACATCATGTTCTCAAACTTTCGCGTTTTATCCCGACCGCTAGCTTCCTCTCTCAAGGACTTAAAGCTTTCCGCGATGCATAGTTCATTTACGCGGGGCTAAAAAAACGGTTCTCTTTAATCGAGAATATCTGGTATATTGTGAAAAAAACCAAGATGTAAGCTAGTGGTTTTACGTCAGAAAGAGAAGTTGGACATGGATAAATTTGTTTTTGATGAATGTTACGCTTCCGGCGCCATTATAACCTGAGCGCAGGTCGACCCTAAGCCTGAAAGCCACCGAGGAGGCTCTGCTACTTTTAAAACTCTAGCTCTAGACATATTCTGCGTAATAACAAAAGCGACTTTGATGGATGCCTACTCTATATCAATTTACGGGTAAAAACCAGCAAACACTGCCGCACCGCGCCCAGGTGACCTGGAAGCTCGACGGTGCACCCGTGCCGGACCTGGCCCGCTTTCGTGTGGGAGACTTTGTCACGTCCGACTCCGTGGTGGTCAGCTTCGTCAACGTCACCGAGCTCCGCGTAGAAGACGGGGGCGAGTACGCGTGTTCAGCGTCCAACGTGGTCGGAGACGTGGTGCACGCCGCACGGATTGACGTGCACGGCCCGCCAACGGTGAGGTCCATGGGCAACATCACCGTGGTGGCCGGAACGCTCCTGCGGATAATCTGTCCCGTCTCTGGATATCCCATCCACGGAGTCGGCTGGTTCAAAGGCGAGCGGTCTTACTGATGCCTTCGCTGGCA